>CM060961.1:35853804-35971304 GCA_030765045.1 Tenodera sinensis | reverse complement strand
CAGACACGGGGGAAACTCTCAGTGGTAAGCATAACCGAACTATGGAGCTTTTACGTCACAGGGGGGAAAGATGTATGCGAGGGTGTGCAGTCTCTTCCAATGACAAAGTGGAACGGTGGCGTGAAGTGCACGGTGTGACCTTCCTACTTGTTTTGTTTACATGCCAATCACATGCCGATGCGTAGTCAACTTAACGTCCATGTGAGATTTTTTTTCCCATGTTTAGTTATATATATTCTTTCTTCCACTCTGTTTCAGTGACTCTCAAAAGCTGTATTTCCGATGATACGTCAGTCTTGGTAAATATAACCTTCGTACTATAGATAAAATTATTGTTTGAAACTAAGGCTTCCTTGTAACTGTGATACATAAGGACTATTTAAATTCTTACGATTTGGAAGATGAAAGTACAGAATAAAACCAATTAAATATAAATATTTCTTATTCTTCTCATACATTCTTGCTAGTGTTACGTCGTCCAAAATATAGACGATAATCCATAAGTGAAAGTTGATAAAATCACAAAGAAGAAAATAAGTAACTAAATAAAGCATAAAAGGAATATGAAATATTTGCATACAGTTACTTAGGAACCTCCTAGTTCATTGATGCACAAGTATACTATTACGGGAGTTTTTAAAAGACTCCTGAGCACTGTGGTAAATGATACCTTCAAAGCTGATTTTCTCGCATAATTTTTTACTAGTTTTTGCAGTTTCAAAATCTTTTATATAATGTTCCGTCTGGTCATTCCTTCATAGGTTTAAAGAATTACCAAGAACTATAAATAAAATTAGAAACGTGGGAAGTAGTTCTCCTGAAAATTTTATATTTAACAGTATATTAATAGCTGTATGAAAACAGCTAATTAAAGATTTTTAGGAATATGTTTTCACAGTTAGTATTTTTGTTCCAAAACCAAAACTTTTAAAAAATCTGATGTGTTGCACTCACATGACTTTCTCTACTCTTGTACTAACCATTCTTACAAACTCTTATTCCTATATCTTCTTCGTGTTAGTTAAGATAAACATTTGTACAAATTATCTTATTGGAAATTTCCTTGTAGGTACAAGGTGAATATTAGAATACAGTAGGTTTTATGCGATAGTCAAATCTTTTAAAGCTTTAAGATTCAGTTCCCTTTGCACACTTAACATATAAAAAAATGAACAACGATAATCCATTTCACGAAAGTTTTAAGTTTTCCGAAACTCACACACATAACAAGGAATATCTCCGAAATGGTTCACCCTACAAGAAAATTCACTGAGACATAAATTGTGTATTTTAGCAAGATCTACATTTTCTGTATAATAAGATTTTGTATATCTCTTACGGTTTACGAGTTATTCCAAAGTCATCCAGAGTAAACAGGACCCCATAAGCTATATCCAGAAAATTTAAAATCTACTTTTCATTCGTCACACAAATCTCTTATACGCATGGCATTTTAATTAAAATCGTTAGAACCATTTTGAAGAAAACCAAAATTTTCGTAAAACGTTCCATGTAAAGGGTAGTTTAGGGTGGGGCTATTTTCTTTAAAATCTTCCTGTCGCATCCTTGAAACACATTAAACTTAAATACCAACACACACACACAGACCTTTTTCTAAAGGTGCTTTTTTTTGGACTCAGGGGTCTCAAAACATATATTTCCAGTGAAATCTCGACATCGAATTTTTGGGTGTAATGCAATACTTCCTTCTATTTAACAGTAGAGAAAGTAAAAATGAACAAAGATTAGCTAGGAAACAGAACTTAGGTCCATACAACGTTATTCCTTATCTCTGCTGTGATTGGACAGTGGAGGAATAAGGGCAGCTGTTGACACTAATTTCTGAAGTTGTCCCTTCTGGAAACATTTACGTAAACTAGGATGGTATCATGAAACCATTTGCAGAATATGCAAGGAAAATGAGGGAACATATACTCCTTGACTGACTATTACGGGCAAGAAATAGACTTGCTGTTTCCATAACCAGGGATTATCTAGGAAAGGTCCTGACGTTGAACCAAAGTACTGAAACTTGTTCAGGAAATAGCCTTTGGAGACAATAAAGACATCCTTTCTAGTGCAGAATAAGCCTTTTACACCAGCGGTGCTCAATTGCAGGCACCTAAGGAGAGGTTGAAATCACCTCCTTCCTCCCGCTGCGACAGAATGACGCATTTATCCGTGCTTACTGAGTTCCAGTGGCGGAACATTCTTACACACAGGAAATCAAAGCCGTACACATTTATATTCTACTCCTGATTAACCCACGCTGTTTTTGAGATTTTCTTTTTTGGCACCGTTTACCTTTGAGAAGGTCATCAATATTTGTTGCAAAATATGAAGTGCACAGTCTCAAAAGATAAGCGGATAATTGAGAATGATTTATGCCAAAATATTATGGATAAATAAGGTCTATTGAATTAACTTTTAAAGTAGAAATGAAAATAAACAATAATGGGTAAGGAAATTCATGTGATTCTAACCCAGCGATCTTACAAAAATCTGAGCACTTTAAAGTTCAGTAGAGTATTAGAATGCCAAAGCTTTTACAAATTGTGCTCTAAAATAGGATTTAAAACAATAATTTGAGACAAGAATACTGTTATTTGTGTTATTAATTTAACACGCATGGTGCTGTCCAATAAAAATCTTTTAACACATCGCCACGTTTTATTTAATATTTAAACAGCTAGGTAATTAATTCTGATTATCATTCCAAGCGCATAGTAGAAAATTACAAAATCAACAAAGACCTTGAAAAGTACAGAAAACAATAATCTGGCATACTAGTAATAATATGTTTGATTTTGAAAATAGTAATAATGCTAATTAAATGTAAATATAATACACCCACTTTCATATATACTCCTTCAACAATTAAAATTCTGTTTTTCTCGCAACATTGAGTTTAAGCACATTAAACTATTTGGAAAGTGAAACAATTTCATTTCATTTAATGTGTCCGCCACAAGTGATCGTTTGCCCGGGAAAATAAAACACAAAGAACTGCAACACACCAACATATACCAACAGAAACGGTAATTCGGAACTTCAGAGTGAAAAGTTCATGAACAAAACGTGAAGATCTATAGATCTATAGATCGCCACAAGTAGAGGAAGTATTATATTCCACCCAAAAATTTGATGTCAAGATTTACCGGAAATATATGTTTCACGGCCTCCTGAATTCAACAAAAGCAGTTTTAGAAAAATATCCGTGTGTGTGTGTGTGTGTGTGTGTGTGTGTGTGTGTGTGTGTGTGTGTGTGTGTGTGTGTGTGTGTGTGTGTGTGTGTGTGTGTGTGTGTGCTTGTCAGTCTGTGGAGAGCATAACTCAAAAACGAAAAGTTGGTTAAAAACCAATGGTATTTAAGTTTAATGTCTTTCAAGGATGCAACACGAAGATTTTGAAGAAAATTCCTCTACCCTAAACTACCCTTTACATGGAAACTTTTTCCAACATTTTGATTTTCTTGAAAATAACTAACGAATTTGATTGAAATGACACATTAAGATACTTTGATTACAATTAAAACGTATATTTTGAATTTTCTGACTATAGCCCATGTAGTCCTGTTTACTCTGCATGAATTTTACATAAGTGTTAAACCATTAGAGATAGACTAAGTCTTAGCATACAAATATGTAGATCTTGCTAAAATATACAATTTATGTCTGAATAAATTTGTTTATTAAATAAGCCATTTCGGAGATATGCCTTGTTATTTGAGTGTATTTTGGAGAACATATACTTCTGTCAAATGGAACATCGTTATTCAATTTTTTATGCAATTTTTTATGTGCAAAGAGAACGGAATTTAAAAAATTCAAAACATTTGACTATCGCTCAAAGTCTATTGTATTCCCATATCTCCTTCCACCTAAAATTGTTTTATCTTAAACAAATGTTTATCCTAACACGAAGAAGATATAGGAATAAGAGTTCGTCTGAATGGTTAGTACAAGAGTAGAGAAAGTCATGTGAGTGCAACACATCAGATTTTTGAGTTGTGCTGTTCACAGATGCACCCACGCATACACGCACGCGCGTGTACCTTTTCCAATTTTTTTTTTTTTTATTTATTTAGCATATTATACGTAGTAGAGAAAGTGAAAATATGTTAAAGGCTGCTCCTTAACGTACAAATAAATGGGTGTACAAATATTATATGTCCTTTTCTCCATACCAGTGGTTATTTTCTTTACACGCCTAATGCCTACTAGAGAAGGTAAAACGGTAAATATCCACTCGCTCTGATTACGTTGCCAGACTGTAGATGTATTATTCACTCCCTAACACAGATTGTTGTTTTTCCATCGTAACTAAAACAAAAACAAAACTTTCAGCTGAGGGTATTAATGATCGCCTATTGCAAATTGCCTTCACCTATAAACGTAAAGAAGGTGCACCTTGGTGTTCCCTAGGCCGTGGGGGATGTTTTCCCCTGACCGCACTAGGGGGTGAAAACGGGCTCAAGGGGGAGGAAAGGGGATGAAGGTAATTAATTTAGCAACCAAGGGAACAGACCGGGGAACCGAGATCAAATTATAAAAGCAAGTGTGACGAAAGTTTACCAACTAAAAATTATCCGATTTTTTGCTAGACTTCATTTTTCTCTTTTTACTGTTAGTCCCTACAGTGCGGAGGAGGGTAGAGGAAGCTATAAGGGTTGAAGTTTGCGCTACAGAGGGAACCTCTATAAAGCCTAATTTAGATAGACTGAGATTCTTTGGCTATTTGTTAGACTTTGTGCGTCTGTGACCAGCAAACCTTTTATAAGGTTCTTTAATTGCAAAAGCCTTTGTATCGGGGATGATATTAGATTTAACTCGAACGAAATTCATTTCTCTGACGTCATTCTTTATCTTCTCTTGCAGGAGCGAGGGCGTTTTTGTCTACAATACCTTAAGTTTTCGTTCCCAAATGTCGATAAGAGAACTATAACTACACATTCTTGTTAAAAAGATAGATAAGTGATTTTCATTAAGTTTTGCACTGGATATTTCTACACTTACTATCTCATTTTACAACTCCATAGATGTGCTGGATTTTTATCTGATGATATATACCTTTTGTACCTACTTTCTGTATCATTCACTCATATTAGGCATATTTTAACTAAATTTTCAGTAAGGAATTTCACTGTGAATGCATTTTTGATGTGTTTTAAAAACTAAAAGCATTTAAGACAAAATTTCCTTCGAGCTGTATTATCTTCTCATTTTTTACTTGCCTATAGATAATGTTTCGTTTGTATTACAAAATATACATCACGGTACACAGGGAAAAAACATCTGATGTGTTGCACTCACATGACTTTCTCTACTAACCATTCTTACAAACGCTTATTCCTATATCTTCTTCGTGTTACTTGAGATAAACAGTTGTTCAAATTATCTTATTGCTTATTTCCTTGTAGGTGCAAGGGGAATATTAGAATACATTAGGCTTTGAGTGATAGTCATATCTTTTACAGCTCTGAGATCCCGTTGTCTTTGCATGCTTAACATATGAGAAAAAAACAACGATTTTCCATTTCACGAAAGTTTTGTTTTCCGAAACTGACACAAATGACAAGGAATACCTCCGAAATGGTTCACTCTACAAAAAAAATGTTTTTGGACACAACTTGTGTGCTTTAGCGAGATCTACAGTTTTTGTATGCTAACATTTGGTCAATCTCTTAAGGTTTGCGAGTTATTCAAAAGACATCCAGAATAAATATGGCTATAGGGGCTATAGCCAGAAAACTCAAGATATACATTTCATTTTCCATAAAAATATCTCAAACATACGGTATTTTAATCAAAATCGTTAAGAGCCATTTTCAAGAAAATCAAAAATTTTGAAAAATTTTCATGTAAAGGGTTGTTTACGGTGAAGCAATTTTGTTCAAAATCTTCATGTTGCATCACTGAAAGACATTAAACTTAAATACAAAACTTGGTTTTTAACCGACTTTTCGTTTTTGAGTTATGCTACCCATAGATTGACACACACACAAACAAACACACACACACACACACACACACACACACACACACGGACCTTTTTCTAAAAATGCTTTGTTTGAATGCAGGGGTCTCAAAACATATACTTCCGGTGAAATCTCAACATGGAATTTTTGGGTGGAATACAGTTCCTCTACTTGCCAGTAGAGAAGGTAAAAATGGATTGCAATGTTTAACTTCTACACGTACACTTATTTCCAATTCGTGGCAAATAAACGCACTAAACTCGTCTCTTTGTCACTTAGGGCATTTACCACAACAGTTAAGGATTTTGCGACACTACCAAAACTGAAAAATCGACAAACTTTTCTTGGCTCCAGTTCCGGAACAGGAATACTACCTATTTCTTATATATTTAAAACAAACACAGACTTATATTTAAACCTATAGGCTTTAAATCTATATGATAATGGTATTCTTGCGCATTTATTAATAGTGCACACTTTTTGTTTATATAGTCCTGACATTTCTATCTACACATGCTTTTCAATATAACTATATAGGCATTCTTTCAATTTCCTTTGTCCTTCTTTAATATTTACTTCTTCTTTTAATTCAACAGCAGTGAAATCTCTGTACTGCCATCTGCAGATTAATAAGTAGAAATAGTTTTGTTCAATCTACGCAGATGGCAGCATACAATCAAAAGGAGCCCAAGTGGCAATTTAAAGTCATACAGATGTAATGGTGGATTTTAAAACATTTATTTCTAGTCCTTTTGCTACACATTTTCAATTTTCTTCATTGCATACTGAATCCTGTTACATATTATTATTTATCCACTAAAGTAAGAGAAGAAGGTGAAACCAGCTCGTGTTTGTTGTCGAGGTTGGATATCTCAGCGTGGCCAGAAGTAAAATTATATGTTAAACGAGTAAACCATGACGTGCTACCTTTGGCATAAAATAGGGAATTAAAAGAAAATTAATATTGTCAAAACTACAACGATATGTTGATGTTAAATAGGAGAGCTGTTCAAGAAAAAGAAAATCTAGTGTGTGTGTATTCACATGGCTTTTCCTACTCACTGTTGCACAACGTGATGCACATTGGTTGCACACTCTTGGTTTCATTACACGCTTCCTAATAGATACAAGGGAAATAGGAGGATACAGAGGGTTTAATTGTTTGTATTTTAAAGACGTTTAAATTCCATTCTCTTTGCACTACCCGCACATAAAAAGATTCATATGTGCAGTCTCATAACTTTCTCTACTTACTTTTGTGGAAATAATTCTTAAAACGCAAATTATTGTCACTTGTATTCGATGTCTATATAAGAGGAGGATTTGCCCCCGGCGGGAAGAGTAGACAATTGACAGTAGCACTTCAGTGCAGTAGCACTAAGTGCAGTTCGGTTGTGAAATTGTGACTTAGCAGTTCAATTATTACTTCCCGTTCCTGGATTTCATTTCACATTATTTAATCCAGGCATTTCAGTTTAAAGTGTCGCTGCAGGACAAATGTATGGTGGAATTTGCGCTTTGTAAGTGATGTTTTCAGCGTTGGGGCGACGCTATGGCCACCTGTCCCTGCAGAGGGGGGGGGGGTCTGGGTTGGCGGTACAAAAACTTTTGGTGGTGGTCAACGGAAATTGAACTCATGACCTTTCGAATGTCAGCCTCACACGTTACCGCGGCGGCATGAGATGAACCATTATCTAAGAAAATATTTCAGGTGCCAAAGTGATCGCTTTAAGGGTAGTAGATGAACATATTCTTAGTGTACTGGTATAGGGCATACAAACAGGGACTTCCTTACCAGGAGACGATGGAGCACATTTTGACAGAACACAGAGACGCTCAGAAGTCTATAAGAGTTCCTGGCTATAAGACCCAGAGAGAGCGAAGTACGACCGGTTCAACCAAGTAGCCCTCTAGTGTCGACGAGGAATACTGTTACCCTGAAGCAAGCATGCGCGCCCTCTGTGCAGCAGCACCACACAACACACAATTTTAAAGCACGCCTGAAAGTTGAGGAAGAAACGGAATGATGAGAAAATAACTTGGAGGAAACCTAACCTAGAACCTCCGGAATGCGAGTCCACAGTTACCAAGGAGTCAAATTTGTCGATTGGTACACCCATATACTTCTATAAGATATGTTTGTTTATTAAGGAATAAGTAAAGATGAACAGCAATCACATTTAAAAAATAAAAGAAAGTTAGAAATAAGCTAAATTCAAATAAATGACCTTCAAAACAAAAAAGGAATACAAAACCTATTTATCCAAAGAGAAAGAAAATCATATCTTGAGAACAAATGAACTGACACATTTAGCAGTAGCCCCAATTTGTATTGAAAAGCTTCCCATAAGACAGGGGCAGTGGTGTAGAATTCATAGTTCAGCATAACAGATACAGTGTATTCTTAAAGACTGAAAACAGGTATTGTTCACGCAATGAGAAAATAAATCTAAATTGTGTTTAAAACTGAAATTTTTTTAAAAAAATGTTATTTGTTACTCCGTTTTTAGTTTCTGTACTAGTAAGTATAGGAAGTATTGTATTCCACCCAAAAATTCGATGCCCAGATTTCAACGGAAATATATATTTTGACGACACCTGAATCCAGAAAAAAAAAGTATTTTTAGAAAAAGGTCCGCGCGTGTGTGTGTTTGTGTGTGTGTGTGTGTGTGTGTGTGTGTGTGTGTGTGTGTGTGTGTGTGTGTGTGTGTGTGTGTGTGTGTGTGCGCGCGCGCGCGCGGGCCCGCGCCAGTCTGTGGACAGCATAACTAAAAAACAAAACGTCGATTAAATACCAAAATTGGTATTTAAGCTTAATATATATCAAGGATGTGAAGATTTTCAAGAAAATTCCTCCAGCCTAAATTATCCCTTACATGGAAAATTTTTAGAAAATGCTGATTTCTTGAAAATGGCTCAAGCGATGTTGATTAACATTACATTTGTTTAAGATATTTGTATGACAAATGAAATGTATATTTTCAATTTTCTGGCTATAGTCTATGTAGTTCTGTTGACTCTGGGTAACTTTTGAATAACTCGTAAACCGTAAAACACAATTTATGTCGAAAAAAATTTTTGTAGAGTGGACCATTTCGGAGATACTACTTTTTATTTGTGTCGGTTTTGGAAAACAAACTTTCGTCAAATGCAGTATCGTTGTTCTTTTTTATATCAACCATGCAAAGAGAACGAAATTTTAAAGCTTTGGTAGATTTGACTAGCGCTCAAAGTCTACTGTATTCTCATATTCCCTTTGCACATACAAGGAACTAATAAGATAACTTCTGTAAATGTTTATATCAACGAAGAAGATATAGGAATAAGAGTTTGTAAGAATAATTAGTACAAGAGTAGAGAAGGTCATGTGGTTTGGAAAATCTGGTAACCCTATTAGGTCTATCAAATATTTTGATTGATATCCAGAATGGTGTTTCGTGGAACTAAGGGTTGTTGTACTGAAAATAAAGAGAAACGTTGTGGCACTGAACTGTTAGTTGTAAATAGAGGAGTTTTTAAGTGACAGAGACAGTATTTTAAGACACCTTTAGCCGTGCTGTATGTGGCACTGCGCTGTGTTACTACAAAGGGACAGTTTACTTGTCCTAAGTTTAACCAGTCAAGTTGTCTCCCTGGGGCACAACTTTGCTTTACAGCTTAAGCTGCTTCGTGTACAGCACAACGTTGTTTGTGCCAGTCCTCCCCTTTACTGCACACAATCTCGAACCTGCTTCCGATTTTCATAAAGCGGCACATACCTTGTAAACACAACTTCACGTGAATTTATTTGTCAACGCGTCTAATAGGAATGAAAAGATCTCATGTGTTGCACCCACATGACCTTCTGTACTCTTGTACTAACCATTCGTACAAACTCTTATTCCTATATCTTCTTCGTGTTAGTTGAGATAAACATTTACGGAAGTTATTGCAACATCTACATTTTTTGTTCAGTAAGATTTTGTCTATCTCTTACGGTTTACGAATTATTCAAGCCATCCAGAGTAAACAGGACTACATGGGCTATAGCCAGAAAATTGAAAATCTACATTTCATTTGTCATAAAAACATCTTAAACATATTTAATAAAAATGGTTAGAGCTATTTTCAAGAAAATCTAAATTTTGAAAACTTTTCCATGTGTAGGCTAGTTTAGGGTGGAGCAATTTTCTTCAAAGTTTTCCTGTCGCATCCTTGAAAGACATTAAACTTCAATACCAAATCTGGTTTTTAACCAACTTTTCGTTTTTGAGTTACGCTGCTCAAAAAATGACCTTTTTCTAAAAAGTTTTGTTTTTTATTCACGGGGCCTCAAAACACATATTTCCGGTAAAATATCTACATCGAATTTTTGGGTGGAATACAATACTTCCTCTATTTACTAATAGAGAAAGTAAAAGGAAATGTTATTTTGTCTATCCATTTCCCAGACTATTTCTATAATTCGTAAACTTGTTGCTAATGAACATAGATATAATTAATTATAGGTTCAAGGGGAATAAGGAAATTCACTAGTTTTAAGCGGTAGTCAAATCTTCTAAAACCTGGTCGCTACGTGATGCCTTTGAAATTGTATTCGATTTACTTGTAGAGACTGTAATATTAATGTTAACAGTTTGTTTCACCTTTCGGATATTTCAGTTGCATAGCTTCGCCAATAATTACAATCTACTATTACTGGAATTAAACTATATAGCTACTAGTTACTGTCACTAGTATAATATTATTTATAATCTTTGAAATATTCATAACACTATTGTAAATTATAAAAGCACTGATCTATTAAAAACAGCTTCACCATCTTCTTGAATCGAGCTGGGCGATTATCCGAGATGTTATAATTTAAGAAAAGTATTCATGTTTAATACCTTGCTAATGCTAAACTTCATTAAAGTTATTGGGCATAAAGTGGGTCGTAAGCGGGATAGATAACTTCTGTATGTCGTTACGACTAATGCAAAATCATTTGAACTTCACAGATATTCCAAGACAATTCCAGATACTCGTTTCAATTGTCATTAAATTCTCTGAAACGTGTAATATTTTAATAAAACTCATTACAGATATTTTTTAGAAAATCAAAGATAAATAATTGTTTATATAAAGGGTAGTTTAAGAGGTGAGTGTAAGAATGTGCGCGTTGACCTTCAGCGCAGGTTCAAATACTACCACTCACTTACAGGTACTTTATGTTGGCCTATCGGTCTTTATTTTACAATCCTGGTGAGCGATGAAAATTCTAGACGTTCAGTTTGCGTGTTTTTAAACCATTTAGATCTACTGACTATATTACTTGAGCACTTAAGGTAAAGAAACAAATGAGGATTAAAGTTAGGTTAGGATTTTCTGAGTCTACCAGGTGCACTGTTCATTTGTTGTGGTCAACGAGGCCCATTATGTCACTTCATCAAGTAGCCCAGTGAGAAACTGCAGCTAACGTTGAATTAAATATAAGCTGTGTAGGACCGTGACTCATTTTTAGAATTTCAGATACTTCGTTTACTGTCACTCGGCAACGCTGAAAGGGTGAAGAAGAAACTGCCATGTCGCTTTTCAACTCTTCTAGAAATTCGTACTCTTGCAGCGTTCCATTCCATTTCATTACTTCTCTCTGCAGCAGGAAAAGGGGAAAATAAGCCTGGACCTTCTGTGCAACTGTCCATTAATTTTATTTACCCATTACCATTATTTTCGTACTTAATTAGAAATTGCTTTATAAAATTGTTATTATTTATTTAGTCCTGTTACATCATAAGCTGAGAAAACACTCATTTGTTTAGATTGTGTTTAATTAATAGTAATATTATTACGCATTCTCCGAATTTGTTTCTAGAAAACCTACCCATAACACTTAAAAGTGTGTTGGTTAAAGCGCGAACATAAGTTATGCTAAAAGTTAATTTTCTATATATCGCAAATAGCTTAAAACTTTGATGTTTGATGGAATTACAAATAATATATCAATTTTTCCATATAAAAGATAATTTAGAATACAGCTGTTTTCTTGAAAATATTTAGGACGTATTCTTAGAAGTTTCTGAACTTAAATCCAAACTTAGTATTTACCGACGTTTTGTTTTTTAGTTTTACTGTTCTAAGACACATGGACGGACGTATAGAGAGGGACACACGCAATCAGTCTGAAGTGTTACATTCACACGACTTTCTTTACTCATTCCTCTACGAAATATTTTTAAATATCTTATTATTCTACGTTCTTGTTGTTAGTCCAAAAATTTTCATAGACGTTTTGGTATTTCTTTGCAGGATACAATAGTTAAATTGATAGTTACAACCTTAAAGAGTGTGTCGCTATGTGTTGGCTTTAAAATTCTATACTCTGTGCAAGGCCAGGAGAAAAAAGGACTAATCATTTAAAAAAGTATAACTATTTGAAAATTTAAAGAAATAAAGAATACACCTTAAACGGTTAACTTCACAGAACATTTTATTTCAAGTCAACTTTATGGTTTAGCGAGATCTAGTTTGTGGTAGGAATTACGGTTTACCAGTTATGCCAAAGTTACTTAGAATGGAGCGGACAACTCACACTACTTCCAGAAATTTTAAGATACGCATTTTGTGGTTATATAAATATGTAAAACAATGGTTTTTTAATCAAAATAGCATTAGTTTTTAAACAATAAGATTTCGAAAAACGTTCCTCGTAAACGATCCACCTGTAGTGTCTTTGGACATTTATCGGAGCTTTTGTTATGTAGTTATATTGTTCTGAGACACACACACACACACACACACACATGGAAATTTTTGAAGGTGTTTAGAAGGTTTAGAAACATGTATTTAGTGAATTTCTGGTGCAGTAAAATACTTTCTCTGCTTTAAATACATAGTGGAGGAGTAAACATGTATTATTCAAGGACCTCAAAACATGTATTGTAACTTTACTCCGAAAATCGAATTTATGGATAGAATGCGGTACTAGCAAAACTTGAGTTTCTCTCTTATTTTATGTAGGATAACTGACCCTTCAAAGGACATTTTCTCCTTAAAGAAAAACCTCTCTGTAGAATAAGGTTGCCATTTCTTGGTCAAAGCTCCGCTTTTCCTATGTCGTAAAGGGCGGATGACCAAGAGAGTATTTTATATCCCGCCGAAGTCCCTGACTGGAAAGAGAACATAGATACATCGTAGCAGTTTAAAAACATTAGCTTTTGAAAGGAATTGCTTTGACTTTAACACAGATGCACAAGTGCACAAGATAACGGAATGTATTTGCGCAATATAAGCAATTACAGCTGAGTGCCGATGCACAAAGTAAGTATATGGAAGGGAATACACTATCAAAGAGAATGTTGAAATGAATAATAACAGCAACGAGCAAGACAGAAAAACAAAGAGGATTAACAGAGCTATGCAAGCAGCGCCATGTATACTTCAAAACTGAATTAAATGGACGAAATTTACTTCTGAAGTAAGAACGATGCATTTCATCTATTTTAGTACTTAATTAAAAAATGGTATTTTTACACAATTACATCAAGAGGATCATTGTTTGACCATACGTGGCAACCTTTATATTTCGTTACTTTTAGGCTGACGTGTGTTACGGAAGTCGTTAAGGTATGCACGTCTGCACGAGCTCTTTTTTTAGGAATTCGAAGTGAAGATTTCACCGGAAATACATGTTTTGAGGCCCCCTGAATCCAAAAGAAGCATTTTTAGAAAAAAGTCCGTGTGTGTGTGCCTGTGTGTCTCTGTGTCTGTCAGTCTGTCAGTCTGTGGACAGCATAGCTCAAAAACGAAAGTCGGTTAAAAACCAAGGTTGGTATTTAAGTTTAATGTCGTTCAAGGATGTGACACGAAGATTTTGAAGAAAATAGCCCCACCCTAAACTACCCTTTACATGGAAAATTTTTCGAAAATTTTGATTTTCTTGAAAATGGCTCTAACGATTTTGATTAAAATATCATATGTTTGAGATATTTTTATGACAAATGAAATGTATATCTTGAATTTTCTGGCTATAGCCGCTGTAGTCGTATTTACTCTGGACGACTTTTGCATAACTGGTAAACCGTTAGAGATAGACCAAATTATACTATACAAAAAATGTAGATCTTGCTAAAATACACAATTTATGTCTCAATAAATTTTCTTGTAGGGTGAACCATTTCGGAGATATTCCTTGTTATGTGTGTGAGTTTCGGAAAACTTGAAACTTTCGTGAAATGGGTCATCGTTGTTCATTTTTTTATATGTTACGTGTACAAAGAGAGCGGAATCTCAAAGCTTTAAAAGATTTTACTATCGCACAAAGCCTACGGTATTCCAATATTCCCCTTGCACCTACAAGGAAATAAGGAATAAGATAATTTGTACAAATGTTTATTTTAACTAACACGAAGAAGATATAGGAATAAGAGTTTGTAAGAATGGTTAGTACAAGAGTAGAGAAAGTCATGTGAGTGCAACACATCAGATTTTTTTTCCAGGTTTTCCTTGCCTTCATAATGGCAAATTCCGGGGCTTCATTTCAATCCCACTTTTCAGGTTTATAGTGGGAGATAGGCGACTTTTGCGCTACTGTGTGAGGACTTTGCGAACTGTAACTGTTGTTCCTGGCAAATGAATGGCGCTGTGATCACCTAACTGTTGGTTGCTTGGCGAAATCTGGTATCGAGATTAAGAATCTCTAGCACACGTTAGGGACCTTCACGCTGATGTATAATCTTACAGAAATAGCTACATAGATACTACTGGGTGATCAGCGTAGTGCGGAACAGATTTCAGAGTTCTCAGCCGGGCGGTGATGAAGCGCGAAGCTTCGGTGTAAGTTGAACTGTTGGAAACGCGGTATGCAAAACACTGCGTATTAAGTGAAACATTATATTCAAGTAGCGGCTTTCTATTCCCCAAAAAGTAGTAATTTATGATTCGCATGTTCGTACAGAATCCCCAGATTTAACCCACCATGCAGGTTGTATTTCTGAGGGATTAAAAGACAAAGTTTACAAAAGAAATCAACAAACCTTAGAGGAACTTAAAAATAATATTCATGTAGACATTTCTGTCATTTCTGTAATGGTTGCCTAAGCAACGAAGGTAGACACTTCCAACAAAGCGGCGGCGCCGTGGCCGAGCGGTTAGCGCGCTCGCCTACCACCTAGGCGGCCCGGGTTCGATCCCAGGGACCCGCATGTGGTATTCGTGGTGGACGAAGCGGCGTCAGGGCGGGTTTTCTCCGGGTACTCCGGTTTCCCCCGCCATCTCATTCCACCGGTGCTCCATCTTCATGTATCATCAGTGTCACCGCCTGCGGTGCCGTAGTAGTAAAAGCGGGCGTTAAACACAACAACAACAACAACTTCCAACAAAGTAGTATATTTACCCCGATTTTCTCACATAATTATATTAAACTAAATTGAATCTCTCTGAGTTTTAACATCAGTTCTGCGTTGAAGCTTAAAACATTCTTGGGTATGATATCAGTAATTTAAAGTGCATTATGCTTACAAAATTATGCAATAATAAGCAAAAAAGTGTCATTCCATTAAAATGTGATGTTAATAAATTCCAACCAAATGGTAAAATTGGCGCCTAATAATCTTTGAAATGAAATGTATATGGTGGTAGTGGTGGGGGGTAAGGGTGGTAGTGGAGGTTGGAGAGTGTTCAACGGTCAACTTAGGCACAAAAGTCTCACGCCTGTAGTTGGGATCGAACCCGGAAGCACGTGGCCCAGAATCGGAGCTATAGCACTAGTTTTTGAACACTGAACTTTACCCAGAGGATAGTTAGCGAGGGGGATCTCCTCTCTCCCTTTCTATCTCCTGTATCAAGCGACCTTAACCCTCTCATTACTTGATGCAATGCGCTTTGGGCCATCCCCTCAACTTCTCTCTGTAGACACGTACAAGATAAACAGTGGAGTGACACTTGCGACGGTGACAACGAAATCATAGTGACATGGCACTGCTACTGGACTGGCTCGCATCAGAATTTCCATTAAAATATTTTAGTGTTCAAAAACGACTGCGCGGGCTGTACCACGCTGCAGCCCACTGCTATGGCTGGGACACAACTCAGATACAACAAAAACATTATATATCAGACTATAACGCCTTCTTCAGACAGATGCTTGACAATTACACGTTGCTGGAGTGCCAACCTCCCTGTACTTATAATATAGGGCTGGAGAATGCATCTAAACTGACGTAAAGTTTAGCCTTTGCTGCACCTTCACTTAGCCTATCTCCCTCTCTGCTTGCTTTTATCGCATCACATACTGGATAATATCATTTTGCAGGTATATCGTATACAGCGTTAAATATACCTCCCGCTACTTGCTCTGAAGGCAGGCAATTGAAATGTAATTCCATTATAAGCTTACAAAGGCAACATAATATTTTAATTCTTTTCCATTGGCGATTTTTATCCCCCGCGGTACGCGGTTGCTGCAGGAGTTTTCATTGTGTTACAGACCTGTTTTATTATTAGGTACATCGGGGAAATTAAAAGACTCCGCGTGTTCTCTCTTTTTTATTTTTTTCTGCGGTCTCTGCCGAGTTTATTTTCCTCTCGGCAAGGAACTGGGCTCCTGTAGTTTCTCCAGGGATCCTGGGCTGGGACAGCCGATATTTGGGCGGCATATACCTAACGCTTTGTTGCTTTTCTTAGCAGTGGCTTTCATACAACGGCGTCAATTCAACTAGTCCACCACCAGCCTTTTGTGGAGAGAAAATTTCACTATGGCCACATATTTCAGTAAATTAAATATACACTAACTTTTAGAAACTGCGGGGAAATGTAAACAACTAGAAGGGAAGTAGTAAATACCTGATCTGCATATATCTTCTTATTAATATTCCGGGTAAGCTCTTTCAATCAAATTTTGCATAGAAATGGCTTTACTTTCTTCACTGGAAGTATCAAAAGAATCTAAACTGGGAAAGTGAAAAGGAACTTACGCAAGTGCAGGAATAGCCCCAAATTTGACCATGACGTTTGCCTCTCGCCTACTAGTTGATGCCTCGGGTTCGCTGTGTAGAAAGACCAGAAGGAAAGTCCTCTTGTCGTGAAGGTCTCTCGTCGCCAAAACCTTTGCCTCTTCAATGACACTGTTTCCAGAGTGTGCAGATTATGTATATAATAATTTTTAATTATATATTTTACTTTTCACCATAGATAAATCTGTTGTTGGACCATTTTATTACTCAGGTTTGAATATTGCCTTCAGTCTGATCAGTTTTTATACCTTCTTTGTTGCTTACACACACTAAGTAGAGGAAATATTATATTGCACCAAAAAGCTGTATACTGCGTTGGGTTAACCTAAGATCAGCTAACTCAAAAACGAAAAGTTGGTTATATACCAAACTTGCTATACAAGTCTAGCACTCTTCAGACATGGAAACGAGGACTATCAAGAAAATCCCTAAATAAACTACAACGAAATAGAATAAAGATAAACTGAAACTTTTATTAACAAGAGATACCTAGGTAAAATGTCTCACTAGGAATGGTTTATACAGGTGAGTATAGAAAAAAATCTGATATGTTGCACTCACATGACTTTCTCTACTCTTGTACTAACCATTCTTACAAACTCTTACTTCTATATGTTCTTCGTGTTAGTTGAGATAAACATTTGTACAACTTGTTTATTTCCTTGTAGGTGCAAGGGCAATATTAGAATACAGTAGGCCTTGAGCAATAGTGAAATAGTAAAATTCCGTTCTCTTTACAAGCTTAACGTATAAAAAAATGAACAACGATGTTCCATTTCAAGAAAGTTTTGTTTTCCAAAACTGACACAAATAACAAGGAATATCTCCGAAATGGTCCACTATACAAATATATATATATTCTTAAATTGTCTATTTAAGAAGATACACATTTTTGTAGAGTAAGATTTAGTCTATCTCTTACGGTTTAGGAGTAATTCAAATATCCTCTAGGACAGGACAATGTCAGGCCTACATAGGCTATAGCCAGAAAATTCAAAATATACATTTGTTTTGTCATACAAATAACTGAAACACATGGCATTTTAATCAAAATCGTTAGAGCCATTTTTAATAAAACCAAAATTTTCGAAAAATTTTCCATATAAAGGCTAGTTTACGGTGGAACAACTTGCTTCGAAATCTTCATGTCACATCCTTGAAGGACATTAAACTTAAATATCAACTTTGGTTTTTAACCCACTTTTCGCTTTTGAGTAATGCTGTCCACAGACTGACAGACACACACGGAGCTTTTTCTAAAAGTGCTTTTTTGATTCAGGGGGTCTCAAAACATATATTTCCGGTGAAATTTCGACATCGAGTTTTTGGGTGGAATACAATACTTCCTCTACTTACTAGTAGAGAAAGTAAAAATTCGCCAGTAATTTTATTCTATTTTGATTGTTAAAGTCTACTAAGTCACAATTTCACAACCGAACTGCACTTAGTGCTACTGCACTGAAGTGCTACTGTCAATTGTCTACTCTTCCCGCCGGGGGCAAATCCTCCTCTTATATAGACATCGAATACAAGTGACAATAATTTGCGTTTTAAGAATTATTTGCACAAAAGTGAGTAGAGAAAGTTATGAGACTGCACATATGAATCGGGTAGTGCAAAGAGAATGGAATTTAAACGTCTTAAAAATACAAACTATTAAACCCTCTGTATCCTCCTATTTCCCTTGTATCTATTAAGAAGCGTGTAATGAAACCAACAGTGTGCAACCAATGTGCAACACGTTGTGCAACAGTGAGTAGGAAAAGCCATGTGAATACACACACATACTAGATTTTCTTTTTTCTTGAACAGCTCTCCTACTTAACATCAACATGTCGTTGTAGTTTTGACAATGTTAATTTTCTTTTAATTCCCCATTTTATGCCAAAGGTAGCACGTCATGGTTTACTCGTTTAACATATAATTTTACTTCTGGCCACGTTGAGATATCCGGCCTCGACAAGGGCTACACAAAAACACGAGCACCTTCTTCTCTTACTTTGGTGGATAAATAATAATATGTAACAAGATTCAGTATGCAATGAAGAAAATTGAAAATGTGTAGCAAAAGAACTAGAAATAAATGTTTTAAAATCCACTATTACATCTGTATGACTTTAAATTGCCACTTGGGCTCCTTTTGGTTGTATGCTGCCATCTGCACAGGCTGAACAGAACTATTTCTTCTTATTAATCTGCAGATGGCAGTACAGAGATTTCACCGCAGTTGAATTAAAAGAAGAAGTAAATATTAAAGCAGGACAAAGGAAATTGAAAGAATGCCTATATAGTTATATTGAAAAGCATGTGCACATAAAAATTTCTGGACTATATAAACAAAAAGTGTGCACTATTAATAAATGCGCAAGAATACCATTATCATATAGATTTAAAGCCTACAGGTTTAAATATAAGTGTGTGTTTGTTTTATGAATAAAGAATACAAAATATTTGAGAAATATAAAGCATTCCTGTTCCGGAACTGGAGCCAAGAAAAATTTGTCGATTTTTCAGTTTTGGTACTGTCGCAAAATCCTTCACTGTTGTGGTAAGCAAAGTGACAAAGAGACGAGTTTAGTGCGTTTATTTGCCACGAATTGGAAATAAGTGTACGTGTAGAAGCTAAACATTGCAATCCATTTTTACCTTCTCTACTGGCAATTCTACCCAAAAATTCCATGCATTTTTAGAAAAAGGGCAGTGTGTGTGTGCGTGCGTGTGCGAGCGTGCGTGTATGTGTGCATGTGTGTGTGCGAGCGTGCGTGTGTGTGTAGGATTTATGATACGTTATTCCAGCTTTTTGTGATATAGTAGCAGTTTCTGCGTAGTTACTGCTAAATCTATAACCGCTACACGATAATTACAATTCATCCCAGCCCTGTAACTGGCGAACCGTAAAGTTGAAAACTAAACATTTGTATTCTGTAAGCAGCACATAGATTTGCGGTTTCTTAAACAAATTTAATTCAGAGTGAAACAACATTGAGGTCTGTTAAAAGAATCACTGCATCACAAAAGACAACAGTGCTGTATTTGTGCAGTAGCCATGTAAATATGGAAATATATGCACGGTAAAATTTCGCAAGTTAATTAAATGCAGTCAGAGCGCGATGTCTAATGGCTTATGTCGCTTGCATTCAAAGTAAACAATAGAAACATTTGCATATCATTCAGCTATGTAATCATAAGCATTCCTTTCCATTACCATTCTGGGAAAGGAACACTGCACGTGCTTTTACTTCTTGAAAAGCGTGCTGCGAGTGTGGCACAATCAACTACAGTCCCAAATTAATTCATAGAATGCGTTACCTGCGCATTGAAGGGAAGCTATAATATATGTGCATATTACAAACATAAAAATCTGATGTGCTGCACTCACATGACTTTCCCTACTCTTCTACCAACCATTCCTACAAACTCTTATTCCTATACCTGCTTCGTGTTAGTTGAGATAAATATTTGCAGAAATTATCTTATTGCTTTTTTCCTTGCAGGTGCAAGGGGAATATTAGAATACAGTAGGCTTTGAGCGATAGTCAAATCTTTTAAAGTTTTCAAATTCCGTTCTCTTTGCATGGTTGACGTATAACAAATGAATAACGATGCTCCATTTTACGGAAGTATAAGTTTTCCTAACCTCACAAACAACAAGGGATGTCTCCAGAATGGTGTACTAAAATATATTCGGACATAAACTGTTTCAGTAAGGTCTATATTTTTTGTGTAGTAAGATTTGGTCTATCTCTTTTACCAGTTATGCAAAAGTCACCCAGAATATACAGGACTACATAGTCTATAGGCAGAAAATTCTAGATATACATTTTAATTTGCCATAAAAATATCTCAAATATATGCCATTTTAATGAAAATTGTTAGACCCAGTTTCAAGAAAATCAAATTTTCCATATAAAGGATAGTTTTGGGTAAGGAACTTTAAAATCTTCGTGTCGCATCCTTGAAAGCATTGAACTCAAATACCAACTTTGGTTTTTAACTGGCTTTTTATTTTTGAGCTGTGCTGTGCAGGGGCAGACACACACACACACACACACACACACACACACACACACACACACACACACAAACACAGGGACCTTTTTCTATTTTTTTTTTTTTAAATATACAGCGGTCTCAAAACATATATCCGGTGAAATGTCGACATCGAATTTTTGGGTGGAACACAATACAGTGTTCATTACAATGCCAAGGAGAGGACGAGCTGACATATTTAGTCGAACTCAGTCAAATGCGCGGCGAGCTACTTCCCGTATCAATATGAATGAATTGGAGTTGGAAGTTTGATTAGGATAGATAACTTAGAATAGGATTTTGTAACAATATTTTGTACAGCCATGGAGAAGAGATTGAGCACATTAGGAAAACCTATTTACATCTCAGATAGGCATAAGGAACAGGGACTATCAGTAAATTTAGCTGCATGTTGGAAATATCGGAATAATTAATCACTTAAAAGACGTGAAGGAATAGTCCGATCTGTTCTTTCAGACATGAAGTAAGTCGACAACGTTGCGCCGAGGTTGGTCAGGGAATTGGCCTGGTTTATGGATGTAAGGTCGAGCGCTTTTGCTTTCGTATAATATTTTGGGAGCTAACGCTTGTGATTGGCCCACACTCGCACACTAAACACGGAATGACAAGGCAGCATGTTAGTTTGTTTTCAAGACGCACTGTTACGGTGTTTGTTTATGTACTGAGCTGGGGAAAGTGACCACCCAAACAATCTACAGTGTTGTCAGTTTGTTTTCGACAAAAGTAAAATATCTCTGAAGAAAATAATCAGGCACGAAAACGCAAGATGCAAAAGTGTTCCAAATACCGAGATCTATCACTGGTTTAAATTAATTTAATGACTTCCATTCCACCCGATAGTGAACTGGAGAATGTTTCGTTTTATGCCATAAACAAATCGAGCACTATTAAAAATAACAAAGTAGAACTCCTGATTTACTATTTCTCAGATAAAACTGAATTTCTTAACTAAAAAGAAATGCACAAGACATTTTAAGTTACGTGCCAAAGGTCTAATGTAGCTTTATAGTTTTATAGTAGCTTATTTACCACAAGGAGGCACTTAAATGAAAATAGTAAAGCTAGAGAGAGGGTAGTAAATTACACTTCATGATGCCAGGTTCCCGATAAGCGGTTCCTCCACCTGACGCTGATTTATTTCACTGGGGTGCACCAAGGTGTCTTTTCTGTTGCCGCGTTCTGTTGCCATTTTTAGCAGTGCCAGTGAAGGCCGTGCACAACGGAATAAATATATGAATATATGCAGCCAGACGTCCGCAAATCGTGCATTATTAATTTTTACTTTCTCTGCCATGGCCCTAGTATCATATTCCTACAGATTCATTAAACTATTTCCATTTAGATATCATATGTCATTTCTATTTCTTCATTATGTATGAACTCCAAAGAGAAAAGGCTCTATATTGCTGTGTTAAACAAAATCTTAGTACACAAAAATGCTATTCTCGTTGAAGCCAGATTATTTCAGATAAAACTTTGTATGGCGTTAATTATTTCAGAGATATTCTTTGTTGTACATTTGAACTCTTAAATGCTTATACACTTCTTAAGTGATAAGCAAGGGCCCATCTTTCAAAAACCTCACTGTCGCTTTACCCTACTGTAAGTTTAACTGTATTAAAACAAAGTAGAGATTACTTCAGTGGTCTGCTGGTTAGCATCCTACCTTCAACTCCAAAGGTCTCGGGGTTGATTCCCAGTTGAGGGTGGAAATTTTTCTTCAGTTGGCATTATTTCTTATTCTTCCTTGAATTTGGAAGTGTAAATTTGCCTGAGAATTTAATAGTAATATCGATCCAAAATTAAATACCCTTGTTACTCCTAGGTAGCGTAAGTCCTACATAAGGGGAGGTTAATCAAGTAAAGAAAGAAAGATTAAAAATCTGATGTGTTGCACTCACATGACTTTCTCCACTCTTGCAGTAACCATTCTTACAAACTCTTATTTCTATATCTTCTTCGTGTTAGTTAAGATAATGATTTGCACAAATTATCTTATTTCTTATTTCCCTGTAGGTGCAAGGGGAATATTAGCTTTGAGATTCCGTTCTCTTTGCACACTTAACATATAAAAAATTGAACAACGATGTTCCATTTCACGAAAGTTTTAAGTTTTCCGAAACTCACACACATAATAAGGAATATCACCGAAATGGTTCACCCTACAAGAAAATTTATTCAAGTATAAATTGTGTATTTTAGCAAGATCTACAGATTTTGTATAGTACGATTTGGTCTATCTCTAACGGTTAACCAGTTATACAAAACTCGTCCAGAGTAAATATGACTACAGGGGCTATAGCCAGAAAATTCAAGATATACATTTCATTTGCCACCACAATATCTCAAACATATGACATTTTAATCAAAATCGTTACAGCCATTTTCAAGAAAATCAAAATTTTCGAAAAATCTTCCATGTAAAGGGTAGTTTAGGGTGGGGCTATTTTCATCAAAATCTTCGTGTCGCATCCTTGAAAGACATTAAACTTAAACAACAACTTTGGTTTTTAACCGACTTTTCGTTTTTGAGTTTTGATGTCCACAGACACACACATGGACCTTTTTCTAAAAATACTTTTTATTCAGGGGTCCTCAAAACATATATTTCCGGTGAAATCTCGACATCGAATTTTTGGGTGGAATACAATACTTCCCCTACTTACCAGCAGAGAAAGTAATAAAGATATGGTGGAGAGAAAGTCATATGAATGCAAAATATCAGATTATGATTGTGTTGTCTTGGTAAAGCACAATAGTGCATAGTAAAGTAAGGATTAGCCTGGCTGTGCCTGTGATATTAAACACAGTATCCCTTAGATGTGATTGGCTGAACTTGCCCTGTGTTGGTAGACCTAAATAGGCGAGCCGATAATCTTCTTACTTGAAGTGTAACGTGTTCACCTAATTATTGGAACGATAATCCTATAATGAGGGACACAGAATAATGGCGCAAGTTGGTCTCGTGCCTTTGCTAATTTGATTCTGATAGTTAATGTGCATGATGCCATAGCCTGGCTATAATCCAAACTTTGTTCTTTCTGGCATCCCCCACGGGGCCCGCCTCTGCGAACGAGCAAGCTCGCCACAACCTAATATCGATTCACTACGTATATTTTGTGGGGAAGCTACACACCGCCTTCTATACCCATCATAAACAACACAAATATTGAAAAAAACCTGCGGAAAATTAATGTTTAGGTGCGTACTCGAAAATGAAACATTATTGCAATTCATTTACGGATTATTTATTCAGCTTTAAATAACAGAAAGGAAAAAGTTGCTTTTTATGAACCCCTTCCACAAAATAAAAACTGGTTAACTAGGTGAAATATACTCTGCTATTGCAAATAAAAATGATTTCGTCATGGAGTTTAACCTTCATATATTTGATGGATGTCCAAGGGATAATTGGACCCATTTGTGAGGTAGAGGCACCCCGAGGACGGAGTCCGAGGATAGCGGTGGAACGAGAGGACCTAAAGGTTTTACCGTGAACTCCAAACCACGTTGACCCGAGGGGTCACATGAGACAATCCAGTGTACTCAACCTTTTTTCTCCGCGTACCCTCTCCATTATATCTCGCCCCCCCCCCCTCCTCCGGCTAGAGTTACCCAAATTATACATAATCATATCTAAAGTAGAATATTACATTTATAACTTCTTAAATGCTACAAAAAGGAGGATTCCGATATAAATATATAAAATAAATATAGGAAATACCTCAAGGGCAACACACACACAATAAACTATAAGAATTTGTATATATTTGTGGCCTGTTGAAGATATGGTGACTGAATCTTCGAGTCTCAATCATGATTCTGGGGTCAACAGATTTTTTATTGCTGTTGACGTGGATAACCGGTGGAAATTGACAATCGCCAATCTTAATGGATATTTTCATCTATGATATTGACCAATTCTGTGATCATTGATGTCCGGTTTTTCGCGTCCGGCCTTGAAAGCTCTTAGTTTGCTGTCACTTATCGCATTGGGATCATACACTTTACTGGTATGTCGACGAATGTCCGCTGGTGAAACGTTCCTTACTGTCAAAAAACGTATATAGACAGTATTTCACACTCGGCGGGCCCTTCGATTGTTTTAAACGATTTGAACGGACACTGTGAACAGCACACTGCAACACTAATAATGCTGCAACACTATTTTAAGCCCAAGGACTCTCGGGAGCCATTGGCATACGCGTTTCAGTGTTAGAAATTCCATGAGCTACGGCAGTTTGGAGTCACTTAACGATTTTTGGATTACATGGTAGCTTTCTATAGTAGGCGCCAGAGAGAGTAAAACCGATTGAAAGAGAGGGAGACGGGGGGGGGAAGAGAGAGACAGGCTGAGGGATAAAGTAGCGATGTACAACCTTGTCTCTTTGGAGATGCTTACGTAATTACCTGCTATTCCCCACTCCCTCCTTCAGTCAGAGTGAATCACCTAGTGCCTGTGGCATGTAGACTTTCAAACAGTCAGTATCCAGTGACGGACATAAACATGCGATTCAATGGCAGTTTAAGCCACATCTTGAATATTCTGGAAATGCCCTCAGAAGACCAAGCAGACAATTTATGTAGAATACTTCTTTTTTTCATTTGAGTGAACCATTTCCAACATTTTTTTTTCCTTTTTTTTTTTTTTTTTTTTTGTTTCATTTGGCAATACTTATACTTTTACTGAATAGGAATATGTCATTAGAGAAATGAAATAGAGAAATAAGCATTTGCAAGAATATTGCGTATAAGAGCTCTACATATATTTAGAACAAAAATTCTTCAAATTGAACTATATTAAAAGTCTATGTAGGTTATCTGACCTCGACTTTGTCGCCAAGACTTCTTAAACATAACCAAGAAATCACTAATGAACAGATGTTTATCGCATAAGATTTGAAGGTGCCACAGTCTGTAAAAATATCTCCTCTCTTTCGCAAACGTTGGGATAGAGGGAGAGACAGATATGCCAGTGAAAACGGAGCTGTGGATTCTGTAAATCTTTAGATAAAACCAGATCAAATTCTCCATATCTTGACTTTCTTCTTCCCCTACAAAAGTGTCTCTAATAAGGATAATTAGATTTTGGGTTTCTCAGAAGGAACTATGCCTTAGTTAATTTAAAGACTTGCCCCTCCTAACCTTATACCTTCGTCTCAGTTTTAAAGAAAGTGGATCCACGGCCGTGGCAAAAGTAACTACCGAAACGATTCCCTCTTTTCTTTTACTTTGGCGTTAAGAAAAAAGTTTACGACTTTTTCTCGCCTCACTAGATCAATCTAACCCGGTCTGGTGGAAGGAGAGAGGGGGGTGAGAGGGGAGGGTTACAGGAATATCTTACAGGACTACAGGCTTAACGATTCAAACTCGCTGCACCATTCCATTATTTTCTCTGGTGGTAGGTAGGTGGTATATCTGCAGAAATATGAGGAGACCAGAACGGTGGTTTAAAAGACTCCCGTATCAAAAGAAGGCTTTCGAGTGAGAGAGAGAGGGGAGGGAGAGGGGAAAGGGAGGCAATCGTAGAGAGATAGAGTTATAATCCCTTAAGTCCCGAACAAGCTCTGGTTCACTACACGGTGTTCACAAATTATTGCTTCCGAAAAACTTGGTAGTGAAATAAACACAGGCTACTTTTAGTTTCCCTTTCAGATACATACAAAAAACTCTTGTATTATACATACAGTGGCTTAGCACAAAACAGCCAATTATCTAATTCTCTTTCATCCCATTACCTTTCAAGATCTCTCTTCCTTTGGTGAAGGTTGTTTTGGGAAATTTCATTCGGTATTTCGTCTGTGACTCAGAGAGTGGAAAAACCCACAACCAAGAGGGTTTTAGATAGTAGAAAAACCTTTCAGGCCGGAATCCATCTCAAATTATTTTCTTCTGGGCTTTAGGGGCTCTGTTCCATTGGTAATTTTACTCTCTCTATCAATCTTACAGTAGCGAAGAACGTATCGCATTCCGCATTCTGTTAGATACCTAACTTGGTATTTAAGTTCAACGTCTCCCAACATTACGATGCGAAGCATTTTAACATAATGAACATAAACTTTTCGGAAAATGTCCCTTGTAAGGGCTAGCTTAAGGTGGAGGAATTTTCTTCAAACTGAAAGATAAACTTAAGTACAAATTTTAGTTTTTAACCTACTTTTAACTTTTAGTGGTGCTGTTCACACACACACACACACACACACACACACACACACACACACACA
Source organism: Tenodera sinensis (assembly GCA_030765045.1). Lineage (NCBI taxonomy): Eukaryota > Metazoa > Arthropoda > Insecta > Mantodea > Mantidae > Tenodera > Tenodera sinensis. Next base: position 35,944,083 of record CM060961.1, on the reverse strand, counting down.
CACACACACACACACACACACACACACACACACACGCACATACACACACAAACGCACACACACGAGCATTTTTCCAAAAATTCTTTTTTATTCAGGGGACCTCAACACATATACTTCTGGTGAAATCTCGACACCAAAATTTTGGATGATAGCCAGTACTTCCCCTATTAGTATTCACAGTAGAGAAAGTAAAAAATCTGATGTTGGACTCGCATGACTTTCTCTACTCTTGTACTAAGCATTATTATAAACTCATATTCCTTATTCCTATATATTATTCGTGTTAGAAGAGATAAAAATTTGCGAGAATTATCTTATTACCCTTAAGGTGCAAGGAGAATATATGTATACAGTAGACTTTGAGCGATAGTCAAAACTTTTAAAGCTTTAAAATTTCATTCTCTTTGTACGGTTAACATATAAAAAAGCGAGTAACGATGTTACATTTGACAGAAAGTTCTCCAAAACTCACTCAAATAACCTGAAATATCTCCGAAATGGTTCTCTGTACAAAAAAGTTACTTAGGCATGAACTCTGTCTTTTAGCAAAATCTACATTTTTTGTGTAGTAAGGTTTGATCTATCTCTTACGGTTTGCCAGTAATGCAAAATTCATTCAGGGTGAATAGGACTTCATGGGCTATAGTCAGAAAATGATATGCGCTTCATTTGTCATTAAATATCTCAAACATGTCATTTTAATCAAAATCGTTAGAATCATTTTCAAGAAAATCAAAGTTTTTGACAAATTTTCCACATGAAGGGTAGTTTAGGGTGTAGCAATTTTCTTCAAAATCTTACTGTTGTATCCTTGAAAGACATTGAACTTAAATACCAACTTTGGTTTTCAAATGACTTGGTTTTTGAGCTATGCTGCCCACAGGCTACAGACAGACAGACACACACACACACACACACACACACTCACACACACATGCATACACACGGACCTTTTTCTAATTTTTTTTTTTTTTTTTTTTTTTTTATTCAGGTCTCAGAACATATATTTCGGGTGAAATTTCGACATCAAATTTTTGGGTGAAATACAATACTTCAACTTTATTATACGTAGTAGAGAAAGTAAAAATGCCGGCCAGTTAGCGACGTTGGGTACACGTGGCAGATGTGTATCATCCGTCGACTAACTTCCGCTTATAATCAGATACACTAGCTATTATCAAAACCTCGTATATCTCTGAATGTAGAGCGACTACTACCTCTCTACCAGGCTGCGAACATTGCAGCGTTATTCAGATGTCGCAGACAGAATGCGGGTTGAGTAACGATTTCCATGTACGTATTACTTAATTTGAAACCGCCTTCTCTATTAAAATTACTGGGATGCTTGGCAGTTTCTCTGTCTTCTGTAATTAATTTGTCTGATGCTCGCTTCGGTCCTTGTTTTGCAAATCCAATGACATGGTTGGAACATATGCGCTATTATTGTCAATTCCACGATTGCGGTTTGATTGTGTTTTCATGGAAGGATTCAATCTTAAACACTCAGCTGCAAATACAAATTTGAACCTAGAACTCCTGTTCATGAGTCTGTGCCTTAATCCTAGCAATACCAAAATATGAGGGGGGTTCTTAATGCTCACCTTACGTAATGTTTTAAATTTTGAATTCTAATCTTTTTACTAAAGTAGTACTGCGCATTAGTTTCAAGGTTTTCATTGTTAGTCTTTTTGAGCAACAATGAAGTGTCAAGGTGGTCATAGAAAAAAGTATTTTGTTGTTGCGCGACGCTATCATCTGGCAGGATCACATCAGCGTCGCCGGTGTGCCGGAATTTTGTCCCGCAGTTCTTTTATATGCCAGTAAATTTACTGACATGAAGCTGTCACTTTTAAGCACCATCGCTCTGGGCCGGATTTGAACCCGTGACCTTAGGATCAATCGGTATAATAAGATTTATATTAAAAGGTTAAAAAGGAGTGGTTAAACAATGTTAAATATTACATTTATGAACATGACTAGGAATAATAATGATGATTTTGATAACCTCTACGGGGTTTTAAAAATTGCTCAGATATTTTGTTACCAGTGGTGGTAATAAAGTACAATTTTTTCTCTGATACCTATATTCTAGTATTAAGAACTCGTTTTCTCAGATACTCTTAAAAATTGCTAAATCAAATTTTAGAATCATAATTCCTTTCCCGCCGTGTGGTGTAGAGGTAGCGTGTCTGCCTTTAATTCAAGAGGTCAGGAATTCGAATCTCGGTGATGGTGAGGTCAACCCGGGTTCGTTTGAGCGATATTTCAGTCATTTCATTCATTCTTCCTCCGATATGATGCACCAGGTTAAAGGACGTTAAACTTAAAATAATTAAGAGAATAATATTATCTCAGTCATATTAGGTCATAGATGCGACTTTTGCCGGGAATCGACTCCGGAACCTTGCAATTTGTATGTTAGCATATTAATACCCAGACCGTAAAAAGAAACAGGATATGGAAGCAGTTCTATCCATTAATTAGTATTTTATCCTATTGATTTCTTGTAATGTTTATGGACCTCCTCATAATCCTGAAATAATCAGCTTAAACCCACTCGACTTTTATTTTCTCTAGATAAATCAATAACTGTAGTGAGATTTACGTTGATAAATGCAACCGCTAGATGTCACTATATATTCACTTTTGTGTCAATACACCATTTTTAAAATTGATTGTTGTTTTTTAAGTGTGTTGCTTTAAATTTCACTCAAAAGCAGGCAACATTAATACAATAGTCCTATCCTCCTTAATAAATATACCAATTTTATTGCACAAAAGTGAATCACTGTACTTAGAAACGTGCATCTACATCCTATAAAAGCTTCAGTGTGACATCTTGGGTAGTTTCTGACAAAGGGGCTTCGAGAAAGTTCGTGAGGCTTCTGACTACCGGCGTGCTTCTGAATTTCAAGAAGATCCGTGCTTGCTACGTCATTCGCGGTGTAAACGCGAGAGAGTGGGCAGTTTCTGTGACAAACAGTTAGTTCTGGAGTTTTGAACGGGACAGCCGTTAGTAGGAATACAAAAGGAATACAATAGGCTTTAAGCAATAGTCCAATGTTTTAAGAGTCCTCGTTATATGATGACTAGGGCCCGGATTTTTAGGTTCTTAAAATTAACGTTTTAGTTATTTTTGTATCTTGAAAAAGTTTTTTTTTAGTTCTTTAACCTCCTGAAATAGTTTTTATATTATTTTTTATTAATTTTATTATTAATTGTCCTCTTTTTTATACCAGTGTTGCTGATATGTCCTGTAGATCCTTTGTGCTGCTCAAAATGCCATTTTTGGCCAGAGGACACCTGGAAAATACGTAAATAAAATTATAGTTTATACGCTATGTGCATTATAACAGGTGTTTAATCCTTACCTGCATTCCAGCATTCGAGAACAGGTCGTACAGGTTATCCCATACGGTATGTTTATCTGCACAGCACCTAGCCGCTTAATGCGAATTTATCTGTTCAGTATAGAAGGTGTTCATATTTGTTCAAGCTTTTGTGTCTGTGGGCATTGTTTCTTTCGCTTTTGGAAGATTTGGCAAAATATTGCTTTGCCATTTGTGGTGAAGTTCAGATCGTTACCTATCCACTGATGAATCAACCACCTTCGAGATAACCTGACATTAGGCATGACACTGGCTCCTTAAATTACCTGCTTAATCTAAGGAAAATTGACTTCTAACGATGTATTAATTGTATGCATTAACATAACACGATAGTCGACTGAAGACAACGGATACTGTTTTTAAACTGATTGGTTTGAGTTTATGGCGGGTTCTGCTAATGCCCCTTTCCCCTCGACAACAATCCCCACATTGCTTGCTTGCAACAATACAGAGCTTCGTCCCACACAGCAAAATGCAAGTCACTTGCCTCTTGCATTGTTTTCAATACTCCTCTAAGCATACATAAGTGAAAAGACGTAGCAAAGATGTAACAGTCAAAGTCTATTCATAATTTCATAAACATTTCATTTTCCCATTTTAAAATAGTTGTAATTTTTTTTTCATTTTAAAATACATAGGAGATTCAGCCTCTTTTGGGTTTTAAAGTCTCATTTAGCCATTTAGCCATTTTTAGGTTTCATAAGATTCAAGTATTTGGCTCTGATGATCATGAAACAGATAATAAAATTAAACCTCTGCAGTTAACTATCAAGGAATAAAATAGTTAAAAAACTAAGAATCCGGGCCCTAATGATGACTGAAATTCCATTCTTTTTGCATGGCCATAGGATAAAAAATTAATAACGGCCTCTCATTGGAGAACGTCTGTAAGTACTGCAAAATTCTGACAAGGAATATCTCCAAAATGTTTCACTCCAGCAAAAAATGCATTCGGACACAAATTGTGTGTTTAAACAAGATCGACAATTTTATATAGTAAGACTTTGTCTATATCTTACGGTTTACCAGTTATGCAAAAGCCATCAAGAGTAAATAGGACTACATCGGCTGCAGTGAGGAAACTCAAAATATACATTTCATTTGTCATAAAAATATTTTAGTAAAAGTCGTTATAGGTGTTTTCCATGTAAAGGGTAGTTTAGGATGGGGGAATTTTGTTCAAGAACTTCGTGTTAGATCCTTATAGGATATTAAACTTAAATACTAACTTTGATTACTAACCGACATTTCGTTTTTAAGTTAATGCTATTCACAGGCACACACAAGGACCTATTTATAAAAATACATTTTTTCTTTTTGTATTCAGGGGCCTCAAAACATATATTTCCGGGTTAAAGGTCGACATCAAAATTTTGGGACTTAAAGGTGTAGTTTATTTCAGATGAATTTTGAAAATTAAGTATATTTCTAAATTCATTAATAGTTGTATTCTGGACTTAATAACAAGAAAAGATTAGGATTTGCTTTTAATCTAAAACATTATGTTCACATTTTTCCTAACATTTCCGACTATGCTTATGTAGAAGTCCTGAAGGTCGATTATACAGAGATCTGTTTTGAAGTGTAACAGAATAATGAAAATTGAAGATATACTGACCTTTAACTCCAGTTTATTACTGTAGGTAATTTATTCTTGATTTTCCTTTCTCCTATTATCGTCTGGTAAAAGGTATTCGCTGGCAATAGGAAATAAAAATGGATGACTGGAGGCGCGTGTAGCGATATTATCCGAACAATGTGCGCGACGCCGTTTAATTAATGAATCACTGTGACTTCACAGAATGGAAACAAACGCGGCAAGACAAATTAATTAGATGCGCAGCGTGAGGGTGATGATGTCTTAAATCTTTATTTAAGCGTTCCAAGACTTGTCGGTTTACTCACTTAAAAGGAGCTATTTATTTTCGCAGGTGGACCTGTCAGCTGATATCATTACCCGCTTCCATCAACGTTAATAGAGAGAGGTTGCAGGAATGATGGGTTTAAGTCTTGGCTGCTTTTTCTTCACCTTTTGAAGGCAATATTGCCAGCAGGAATATCAACAAGCTTTATGAAAATATTACCTTCATGCCTGAAGCTACACGGGTAGCAGATGGCAAATTAATTTATTTACCTTGCTCACCTTGCTCTTTATGAAATAATTGTACATTGATCAATAACATTTTAATCGCGAATGATCCCCTTTATCCCTGTTATGTTTTGCAATTACTGCTGCCCTCTGATCGCTGCCGCTAAGCCTCGTTATAGCGTATATTAATGTGAGTTGGTGATTAAAATTGAGAGTGAAGAGGTTCCATAGTATCTTTACAATGTTACTCATCAATATTGTACCACTTTAATATATTTTCACTGTTTCATAATCTTCTTATTGTTTTACTGTATGTACTATTTAGGGGAAGTATTGAAATCACCCAAAAATTCGACATCGAGGCTTCACCAGAGAAAGGCTTTGAGATCCCTGAATCAAAAAAGCAGTTTTAGAAAAGGGTCGCGCGCGCGTGTGTGTGTGTGTGTGTGTGTGAGCAACGTAGCTAAAAAACGATAAGTCAATTAAAACCAAAATTGGATTTTAAGTTTAATATCTTTCAAGAATGCGACTCGAAGATTTTGAAGAAAATTCCTCCATCCTAAACAACCCTTTACATGGAAAATTTCTCGAAAATTTTTATTTTCTCAAAAAATAGCTCTAACGATTTTTATTATAATGCCATATGATTAAGATATTTCCATGGCAAATTAAATGTGTATTTTGAGTGTTCTGCCTATAGCCTATGTTTACTCTGGGCAGTTTAGGGGGTACAGTTTTTTTCTCCGCTAACGCCTATAAGTTCTGATTCAATAAGTAGTTCAGGTAGCTCTTCATCTTGCTTAACTTTTCCACACGACAAGCAAGATATACCGGGAAAATCGGGAAAAACCTTGTCTAGCGGTGAACCGATTCTGTTACAAACAATATATAATATTCTGACAAGTTAGCTTCATTAATACACACACATAAACACACACTCACACACACGAGGTCCATTCCGTAAATCCTGGTGACTATGGGACAAAGTTCAAAGTTCGATAATACGTCAATAGGGGAAATCCACGATGTGCATTGCCCAGTGAACAGATTGTAGATCTTAATGCTAACAGAAAATAGGGATAGAGGACAGGAGTCAATGGCACAAGATGAAATAAAAAGCGCGCAATGGAACTCTTGTTATATTTATTGTGCACGAGTACAAATGAAACGAACAGCAGCAAATTCACATCCATTATACCGTTTCAACGAACCGGTGTAAAACGGAACAATGTGTGTAATCCATGGGTGAAGATGGTGACATATACGGCAGTGGCGTGAGTGAACTTCGTTCTTCTTATCAGAGAAGACGACCGATGATAGGTAGTTCTCAGGCTTGAACTAGCGTTGTAGTCCGTGGTAATACACACAAACAGTGTAAAAACCGAAATGGTCTTACAATGTTTTCCAGTTTACTTACACGGTTATTATTTTTCAGGGAAAAAAACTCACTCCTATTTATGTTACTATTGCCTAACATTGCTGACTAAATTATGTAAAGTGCCGTAAAAAATCCATGCAAACATCTTATTACTCTTATTGTTGTATTTCATTACTATTGTTAGTAATAGGTATAATTAGTATCATAATTATTAGTTTTTATTTTTTTTGGTTTACGTTATTTTTACCTTCTCTACTACGTACGGAAGTATGGTATTAGACCCAAAACTTTGATGTTAAGGTTTCACCGGAAATTGTTTTGAGGCCCCCTAACTCAAAGGAAAAATTAAAGAATCTTTAGAAAGAGCTCCGCGCGCGCGCGCGTGTGTGTGTGTGTGTGTGTGTGTGTGTGAACAGCCTGACTCAAAAATGAAAAGTCATTTAAAAAGCAAAGCTGGCATTTAAGTTTAATGCGTTTCAGGATACAATACGAGGATTTTGAAGAAAATTCCTCTACCTTAAACTACTCTTTACACCGAAAATTTCTGGAACATTTTGATTTTCTCAAAAATGAATATGTTTTTGCTTAAAATGCTATGTGTTTAAGATATTTTTATGGTAAATGAAATGTATATTTTAAATTTTGTCGCTCTAGCCTATATAGTCATGTTTACTCTTGATGACTTTTGCATAACCGCTAAACCCTAAGAGATGGACCGAATCTTACAATATAAAAAATTTAGATCTTGTTAAAACACCCGTTATGTTCAAACACATTTTTTGTGGAGTGAACTACTTCGGAGATATTTCTTGTTATCTGTGTGAGTTTTGCAATACTTAAAATTTGCTCAACTGCAAGGTCGTTATTCACTTTTTCATCTCTTGGTTGTGCGAAGAGAACGGAATTTTAAAGCTTTAAAAGATTTTACTATCGCTCAAAGTCTACTCTAATCCCATTTTCCCTTTGCATGCACCTACACGAAAATCAGCAACATGAAGAAAATACAAGAATAAGTATTTGTAAGAATAGTTGGTACAATGGTGAAGAAAGCCATGTGAGTGCAACACATAAGATTTTTTAGTTTTCATCTTCGCTGATAAGGAAGAGGAGCGGGAAAGAAGTTATAATTGGAATTGCTCCGTTGCAATCTGAAACTGTTTTAACGCACGAAGGGATATCTAGTTACTGAAAGCCGGAGCGGTTGGGCCCTCTGGTAAGCTTTGTTCAGAAATTAGAACGGGATGGTGATTCTCATAGCCGCTATGAGGACGGCCGAGTCTTCAGGTACTGGACGGCACGTCAGTGATTATCTACGTGTCATTAAGGGCACATTGTGCGAGTAGGTCTGATGGAAGACAGGCCGAGCTCTAATCTGTCCACCAAATATCCTTAGGTAACATTCAGATGGAATTTAATCGCAGAGATGTCACTAGGATTGGCCGTGTGCCGCAGTAATTAAGGTGTTTAATATCGATGAGGTACCGGCACCGCAGCTGCCCGGCGATTACGGATGCCACTTGGGTACGAGGCTTTGACGTGCAGCCACGCATGTTAAACTATCTCACCTTCCGCGTCAGACACGAGCAATGAGACTGGGGTCACGGCCAAGTAACTTGACCACTTATATTCAAATAACTTTCTCTATCCACCGTCACATACCTTTTACTTTCTCTACTACGTATAACAAGTAGTGGAAGTATTGTATTCCACCCAAAAATTCGCTGTCGAGATTTCACCGAAAATACATGTTTTGAGACCCCCTGAATCCAAAGAAAGCATTTTTAGAAAAGGTTCGTGTGTGTACCTGTGAACAGCATAAATCAAAAACGAAAACTCGGTTAACAACCAGAGATGGTATTTAAGTTTAACTCTCAAGGGTGTGACTATAAGATTTTGAAGGCAATTCCTCTACTCTAAAGTGCCCTAGGCATAGAAAATATTCTAAACTTTTGATGGCTCTAACGATTTAGATTAAAATGCCATATGTTTAAGACACTTGTGCCAAATTGAATATATTTTAAATTTTCTGTATATAACCCAGTCCTGAGCCACCCAGACCGACAAGGAAGATAGGAAGCAGTTTAGGAGTGTTGAGTAGTTGTATCGTCAGTCAGCTGTTTGAGAGGCAGAGATTGTTAAAATGTTACCTTTGCAAGATATGATAATCAAATTTAAAACAAGTTTGTTTAAAAAATTGTTCAGATATTTTGTGACCAATCGTGGTCACAAAGTATCCCTGCCTCTTAGTAATTATGTTCTGGAATAAGGCTTGGTAATACTGGAGTTAATGTGTGTATGTGTGTGCGCATGCGTCTGTCTCTGTAGCAGAACTCGAAAACAAAACATCGATAAAACCCCAAACGTATAGAAAAGACAAGTTTCGGAAGGGGGACTCAGCACCTTGACTTATCGAAGATCTTTTGTGTCTTTACCCCTGACGAGGTGCCCCCAAGAGGGATGGATGAGGTGAGAGAATACGAAGGGTGGTCGGACCTGGCGAGAGACGACAGCAGAGGGCAAGGTCTCTCACAAATGCAGATTTGAGCTCCTCGGTATCGGCCCGTACTCCAGCTCCTGTCCCCCCTGTGGGTTCTAGGTCCCCGGGGGAGGGGGGACTGGAAGAATTTACATAGCACCTGTCATGCACGCCGAACCTCCCGCCGACACCTAGAACCCTCAAACAAACCAGTCAATGAAAGGTGAAGTGAAATAAGAATTGATGTAGTGGGGCGGAGGGAATTTGGGGGGATGGTTTTAGAAATCTGTGAATGCAACACAAAATATTTAAAACTTTCCGCAATTGAAGGAAAAAGACATGTGCAAAGTATAACTGTAGATCAGTATATTTTTCATATACGTACCCATGAACTAAAATTAATTACAAAAATCTAATCGTTATCAACACTTCATGGATTAGGAGACTACTCCTGTTCCGGCCTCAAGTCTCTCTCCACAGTCTCATCGGTCTTCCAACATTTCTCCTCCCATATGGTTAGTAATTGTATGCCATTATAGGGATATCGAGTATTGCCCATCCTTTGTAAGTGATTTCTCCAGCTTTCTCTATATTGGTTTATTTTATCATTTATTGGACAAATAAATAGCTCATCTGTTATTTCTTCAGTTTTTATTTTATCCATTATTGTACGTCCTTTTATACTTCTAAGGTATCTCATTTCTGCAGTATTTATTTTACCCCATTCTTTTTCCTTTACAGTCCATGTTTTACAACCATATTATGTTAATGTAAGAATTGCCACTGTTTTGTAACAATTTAAGCTCATTTCTATTGTCGTTTATCTTTTTAATGCTCTTGCTAACATTCCGCAACTGTTCTGGAATTTACTTACTTTATTACTTAAGTCTTGATTATGCTGATACGGTATATTGCATCCAAAACAGCTAAAACAAAAAACTAACGAAAGAATAAATTAATGGTAGGATAATCGCAGGTAACAAAGTCTTTGTTGCCAATATTAAGCTCTTCTCTTCTAAATTATTATCAATATCAGAAACATGGACACGCACAGCAGCGGAAATAAGACAAAAATCTGATGAGTTGCACTCACATGACTTTCTCTACTCTTGTACTAACCATTCTTACAAACTCCTATTCTTCTATCTTCTTCGTGTTAGTTGAGATAAACATTTGAGGAAATTATCTTATTGCTTATTTCCTTGTAGGTACAAGGGGAATATGGGAATACAGTAGGCTTTGAACGATAGTCAAATCTTTGAAATCCTTGAGATTCTCCGTTCTCTTTGTACAATTAACATATCAAAAATATGTGTTGCACTCACATGACATTCTCTACTCCTGTACTAACTATTGTTACAAAATCTTATTCTTCTATCTTCATGTTAGTTAAGATAAACATTTGTACAAATTATCTTATTGTTTATTTTCTTGTAGGTACATGGAGAATATGGGAATACAGATTTTACCGGAAATATATGTTTTAAGGCTCCCTGAATCCAACGTTTTTAGAAAAAGTTACACGCGCGTTTGTGTGTGTGTGTGTGTGTGTGTGTGTGTGTGTGTGTGTGTGTGTGTGTGTGTGTGTGTGTGTGAGTGTGAGTCTGTGACTCTGTGACAACATTACTCAAAAACGAAAAGTAGATATTTAAGGTTAATGTCTTTCAAGGAAGCGACTCGACGATTTTGAAGAAAACTGCTCCACCCTAAACCACCCCTTACATGGAACATTTTTCCAAAATTTTGATTTTCTTCAAAATGGCTCTATCGATTTTGATTAAAATACCATCTGTTTGAGATGTTTTTATTAAAATGAAATGTATATGTTGAACTTTCTGGCTATAGTCAATGAATCCCTATTTACTCTGGGTGCCTTTTCTCTAACTCGTAAACCGTAAGAGATAGAGCAAATTTTACTGTACACAAACTGTAGATCTTGCTAAGACACAAATTTACGTCTAAATGAATTTTTTATAAAGTGAACCATTTCGGAAATATTCCTTGTTATTTGTCTAAGTTTTGGAGAACTTATACTTCTGTCAAATGGAACATCGGTATTCATTTCTTTATATGTTAACCGTGCAAAGAGAACGTAATTTGAAAGCTTTAATAGATTTGACTATCGCTCAAAGCCTACTGTATTCCCATATTCCCGTTGCACGAACAAGAAAGCAAGTAATAAGGTAATTTCTGCAAATGTTTATGTCAACTAACACGAAGAAGATATATGAACAATAGTAAGAATGGTTAGTACAAGAGTAGAGAAAGTCTTTTGTGTACTAAGATTTCATATATCTCTTGCCTTTTATCTGTTATACAAAAGCCATCAAGGGCAATCAGGACTACATAGGTTGTAACCAGAGAATTCAAGATATACATTTCATTTGCCATAAAAGTATTTTAAAAGTACGACACCTTAGTCATTTTTGAGAAAGATTTTCTAAAATTTCCATGTAGCTAAGCCTTATAAAACTCGCCACTACATCCTTAAAAGGTATTAAACTTAAATTACCAAATTACTCTGGATACACTGAAACATAAATCAGTCAAATTTAGACTTCTTTCTCCCAAACGCTTGTGTATCGAAAAGATGCAATGGATACCAAGTCTAAACTGATACGTACATGAAAGGATTTAGAGCTACTCTACACAGCTAGGCTCTCGCTGGGGTGATATATATTACTGGAGCCCTATCGATATGTATTTGGACTTCACAATGCTCATGTGATTTGAAATTCGCTTCCAGTTTGATCGAGCGGCATGAATGTGAATAGAGATTCCTTGTACCATTCAGCTTTGAGTTTCCGCTGAGAAAGAAATCAGCTACAGCCTTCTTTGAAATAGTCGAAGATTTCTATGCCCTCTAAACGCCACGTGAGGGAGACTGATGAGGGCAACATATGAATGTTGTTAAAACAGGCTCTAGCCCTGAAAGCCTATTTTTGCTTTCTGTACTACGTATAGTAAGGAGGAGAGGAAATATTTTATTCAAGCCAAAATTTCGATGTTAAGATTACATCGGAAATATGCCACTTGGTACCCCCTGAATCTAAAACAGCGGCTTTAGAAAAAGGTACATGTGTGTGTGTGTTTGTGTGTGTGTGTTTGTGTGTGTGTGTGTGTGTGTGTTTGTGTGTGTGTCCTTCTTTGAAATGTATAACTCAAAAACGAAAAGTCGGTTAAAAACTAAAGTTGGTATTTAGTTTAATATCTTTCAGCGATGCGACACGAAGATTTTCAAGAAAATTCCTCCCCCTTAAACTTACTTTACATGGAAAATACTTCGAAAATTTTAATTAAAATGTTTAAGATGCTTTTATGGCATATGAAATGTATATTATCCATTTTCTGGTCCTATTTACTCTTGATGAATTTTCATGACCAGTAAAGCATAAGAAATCGACCAAATCTTACTACGCGAAACAGGTAGACCTCGTTAAAGCACTTAATTTGTTAAATTATCTTTTTTGTGAAGTGAACCACTTCGGATATATTCCTTGCTACCTGTCTGGGTTTTGCAATAGTTTGACGCTCTCCAATTTTCCTTCCACCCACAAAAAATATGCAATAAGATAAGCTCTGCAAACGTTTATCTTAACTAACTTATAGATAGAGGAATAGGAGTTTGTAAGAATAGTTGGTGAAAGAGTGGAAAAAGTCGTGTGTGTGTGTGTGTGTGTGTGTGTGTGTGTGTGTGTGTGTGTGTGTGTGTGTGTGTGTGTGTGTGTGTGTGTCTATCTGTGAACACCAAACCAAATCCTTAAAATCTTCGTGTCGCATCCTCGAAAGGCATTCAACTTAAATACCAAATTTGATTTTTAACCAACTTTTAGTTTTTGAGTCATACTGCCCACAGACTGACAGACACACAGATACACTTTTTCTAAACATGCTTTTATGGACTCAGGGGGCCTCAAAACATATTTCCGAATTTTTAGGTGGAATACAATACTTCCTCTACTTTACGTACTAGAGAAAGTAAAAAGGAATATTCTTTTAAAAACCAAAGTTGCTATTTAAGTTTAATATCTTTCAATATTTTCGGGAAAATCGCCCACTCTAAACTATCCATTACATGGAAAAGGTTTAGAAAAATTTAATTATCTCAAAAATGTCTCTAACGATTTTCATTAAAATACAACGTTTAAGGTATTTTAATGGCAAACTATATGTATGTTTTGAATTTTCTGGCTATAGCCACTTAGTCCGCTTTACTCCTGATGACTTTTGCTCCAACTCAGAACAACAAAAAGTTTCGCCGCAGTCTTTTAGTAAAATATCAGATATTCACGTATGACTTTATGTTTAACGGTAGCAAGATGGAACAAAATTTCACTACTGTGGGCGCATTTGTGTACGAGTGTGTATGTGTGCATGTTTATGTGTATTTTATGTATATGTCCCTTGTGTTCTGTGAAAAAGGAAAAGAAATGTGTTGATTTTAATGTCGCAACTTAAACAGAATTAACGTCTTATTTTTAATGTTGGTAACAGCTTATCGTGCAGAAGAACTTTAAGTGTTTGTTTTATCATAGCTTGCTAGAGTGTACGATCACGATTTTTAATCTGGTAATAACATATTCTCTTATCAAAGTTGTAACCTTCATCACTGTATATTTAGTACCTTAGTGCTATATTAAACCTACTTATTTCTTTATTATAAAAGAACGTTTCAAACGCAAAGCTCGAGAAAGCTTGCATATCAAACCAGAGAGAAGAATATAAAAAGACAGTTCTTAAGTATTCTTTCCTTCTTTTCGTTTTTTGGTGTGTACAAACTTTATCAATATACCCCTAAAATATTTATGACCATCAAAATCGATAGTCATTTTTGAAAAATAAAGGGTAAGGGGTAGTTTTTGTTGGACAGATTTTCCTGAACATCTTAGAGTTATGCCACACACACACACACACACACACACATACACACACACACACACACACACACACACACACACACACACAGTACTATTTACACTATAGTAAATGTATTTTTATTACAGCTCGTTAAATGTAAGAATTACCTTGAATTTAATGCTAGTAGTCTTGATAAGTTTCACTATTATTACATCACATTAAACGAAAGTGCTAATTAGATGTCCAGCTTGGTAATAATACATTTTCTTATCTTATGTTGTATATTTTATTACTGAAGCTCAATTATTCTCAATAAATCCCATGCATTATAATTTAAAGAAGTACTTCAAAAGCAGAAACCATAAAGATTGCATGACAAACATATAGTTTGAAGCGTTTCAGACGTGTTATAAACGAGCAAAGAGAAATTTTGAAACATGAATATAAATGTACAGTTCTTGATAATTCTTTGCTTCTCCTCTTATTTTGGTGAGTACAATTTTCGTAAAGGTATTTTGATAATTAAAACCTTTACGTTTTAGAAAATAAAAATCAAGAAAGAAATATCGATAGAAAGGGTAGTTTCTGTTCGAGGGATGTTGAGTAGCTTTGGTTCCATTGGTAAATTACTTACGTGGCCGTGGCATTTTGTTGTTGTTGTTGTTGTTAAGGGCCATGTCTATATATTAACACTGGTACACATCCATGACCTCTTGTTTGTTTTCATATTGATGAATTTTTCTAGTGTTTAGAGCCCAGAATTTCTTCCAGGCTTGTGTAATTCTGAGCGTGGTTGGAAAACGATTTAGCTTGGCCTAAATAAACATTTTCATTAATGCAGTCGATTTTGTGGTTTCCAATCTGGATTGGCTGCTTCGTGCTGTTTGTCATTATCTTTGTTTTCTCAACAGTTATTTCAAGTTCTGATTTGTTTGCTGAATTTGCAGAGCTCGCTTAACATTTCTCGTGCGAATCTGTTATGAAGGTAACATCGTCTGCGAAACGAAATGTTGTTAAATAAAGTTCATTAAACGCACACAGTTATAATAGAAATACAAAAAGAAAGATATAATCAAAAGCATTAAAAGGGGTTTTTTAAAATTTGTGAACTCTGTGCAATTTGATCAAATTTAAGATGTACTGTCAACAAATATAGGTATAGGTCAGGTAGCATAATTAAGTGTAAAATAGAACAATGTATACGCTATATATAGTTTGTTCATTAACCATTATTATCAATTCCCTGTATTATGGAAAACCTTGCACGTAGTATTACAATTCCTGTAATGGAACATGTGAAACTCTTAAAATACACACACACGCACACACACACACGCACACACACACACACCCACACACGCACACACACCCACACACGCACACACACACACGCACACGCACACACACACACACACACACACACGCACACACACACGCACACGCACACACACACACACGCACACACACACGCACACGCACACACACACACGCACACACACACGCACACGCACACACACACACACACACACACACACACAACTTTGGGGGATTTATGGAAACCTCAAAATGTTTCTGTTGTAATCTCGGTAATATTTTAGGTAGAAGACAATACTTGCTCTACTTACTGTAAATAACTCGAGAAAGTAACAGAATAGCGATTTACCTTGAAAGGGCAAGTTTTTGCTGCGATGTTTCGTTTAAGCGCTCACGCCCATTGTTCTGTGTTTGTTAAGATAGTGTGCCTTACTAAGATACATGCAATACAAATTTGCATTGTTGATTTTGCCGTAAATACCTAAACTGGGTGGCAGAAGTAATCTATGACATTAACTCGTCTAGCGCTTAAACGAAGCATCGCAGCAAAAAACGTTCCTTAACAAAAAGTGTTTAAAACTATGTTATCTATCACCCCTCAAAGTTTCAAAGTTTGTCGGTCTAATTTTCGGACACCGTCTGTGAGTGCGTGTGCGTGCGTGTGTGTGTGTGTGTGTGTGTGTGTGTATGTATTAATAATTTGTGATACTTTTCAGTTGGAGTGTGCGACGGTCATCTTGTTGGGGGTAAGATTACAGACGTACTTCGTTATCCCTATCTGGTAAGTGACAACACTAAAACTTATGACTATTATTATTTAACACATTTTGGGGAGGGTAGTTAGTACGGGGCGCCCCTTGAGAGGGAGGTATAAGCTCAGAGTATACTAAGGGTGGCCGGATTTGAGGAGAGACGACAGAGAGGGCAGGGTCCCTAAAAGCTACATATAGCTTACCTAATGTCCAACACTCCAGAAGTTTAATCTTTGTTGATGACGTTAAATTATATAAAGTATCACCAGTATTAAAGGTTGCTTAGAAATTCAATGTGAGTCTCTGTATACATGGAGTAAAGGACGCAAACATCCATTAATTAATGTTAATAGTTATGCAAAATGGCCTTCATTAGAGTTAAAAATCCTTTTAGATATATTTCTAAAATATATAATAATACATAAATACGACAACACTCGTTAAAGAGCTTGACAACAAAGATCTAAAATGCTTACAATAGTAAGTCACCATTGGGGTAATTTGTCTCTGATGTGAGACTGCCTTTGTGGTTTACCAGGAGAAATACGAACTGGTTTGAGAATTTAATGCCATTCTGGCAGTTTGTCACAATAGCTCAGTGGTAGAGCAGCCGCCCGGTAAGCGCAAGGTCTGTGGTTCAAATCCCAGTTGTGGCATTGAATTTGTAAGTTCCAGTTCTACCTCTCAAACTTTACCCACACACGGCTTGTGTGTTTCTTGGCATAAATAAATAATAATTACCATCTGAAGGTTATTTAATCCTGGGATATAAAGTACTTACAATAGTAAGTCACCATTGGGGTAATTTGTCTCTGATGTGAGACTGCCTTTGTGGTTTACCAGGAGAAATACGAACTGGTTTCTGAATTTAATGTCACAATAGCTCAGTGGTAGAGCAGCCGCCCGGTAAGCGGAAGGTCTGTGGTTCAAATCCCAGCTGTGGCATTGAATTTTTAAGTTCCAGTTCTACCTCTCAAAGATCTAGGAGTTTTTAAATCAAAGTGTGCTGGAGCTCAAGTCAGCCATTTCCGTAATGTGTACTGGAACGTGTTGCACTGCTGTTTAAACGTTACTGGACTGAAAACCGCAAATGCAACGCAGTAGGATGCGCGCCAAGGACTCTATGGAGGAATTTAGCGCATGCTCAGGAATATTATTATGCGTACATCCTACTACACAGATAGCTAATGGATTCTATACTTTCCGATTTGAATACCGATCATTTTGCCATCGCACACAACATACTAAGAGTTCTCGGTGTTTCTTGGGACACCTTGTATATTCATTGCTTGGGTCTCTACGACAATTTCTTAAAATATTTTAGACATTTAACAAAGCTTTCGTGTTTTCCTTGTATCAATATCGCTCTTAATACAATGTTAAAGCGCACACAAATCTTACCTGTTCCTTGGCCCACACATTGCTCCACGTGTTTAAATTTTGATATGAATTAAAACCAAAATGAAATTTTGAAAACGCCAAAAAGTTTGGAAGCAATGCTTTACCTTAGCTCGTGTGTTTCCCTATTCAGCAAACTCTTTAAACGATCCTGTGTTTATGTATAACGGGAAGTCAGTCATGAATTTGCAGGCGCTACGATCGTTGAAGTAATGTATAAAACGGGAGCCATATATGACCTAAGTGAAGACATACCGACGCGCTATATAAAATCAGATTGCGTTCACTATATCTACAACGGAATATGTAAATGTGAATTGAAAGTGTATAAGGAATAATAAGAAAATATGCTTTTGTAAGAAAGCCTTGTGGTGCGGTGAATAGGGAAAGCAATACGAATGTAAAACATCTTTTGTTAAATTATCATTGATTTATGTAACCCAGGGGAAGACAACTTCGGGCCGTGTGACGTATTTAAACGAAGAGCCAGCTTGTACGTTCGTGTGACGTCAGGCGAGAGCAGTGTGTTGCTAGGCTGCCTAGATCAGCGGCGCATGTGTTCAGTTCCCCGTGTTTCACACTAGTTTGAGACCAGGCTTCAAGATGTAGAAACATTGTCAACTACGTTTCAGATCTTTGCGACCCCGTATTCACTAGATATTAACAATGTTTCTAGCAGGTAGCAAATTGAATTGATAAATTTACAGTGCGACAATTTGCTGAAGGACAAATTTAAACACAAGGAAGACTTGGCTGATTTTTATAAGAATGTTCCTCAAAACAGATTTCTAAGGTTGTATGCCCTTGTTGCACGGGTATTATGTATGTTTGGTTCCACGTATGTGTGCGAACAATTCTTTTCTGTTATGAACCCTTCTAAGTCAAAATCCCGAAGCATATTCTCAGATCACAATCTAACATGCAGTCTTCGGTTACAAATGTGCCGTACATTACGCCCTAACATTGACAAACTAGTTAAAGAAAAGCGAAACGGCAAATGTCGGAAAATGTCCACCTAATTGTTCTGTATAGCTCTCGTCTAGCTCAGGCAAAATAGTTATAATTCCTGTTCTATTTGCGTTATAACATGACTGTTCACATAAACTAGAATTGACACTATATATGTAATTATTTATAATCTGTGACTATTCCGTAATTGAAACCGTCAGCATTAAAATTGCGATGTCCGGCACTGATTTCCTCTTTCCCGCTGTGACGTCACACGTTCAACTGACCTTGGACGGGAGCATATGAGCTGAGTGAACTGACGTCACAGCAGCGTTACCTGTCTTCCCCTGATTTATACATTTAAGGGATATTTCTTAAGTTGTGAAACATTTACATATACTGTGTGACATAAAGATTAGTTGACAAATGTGGAAAAACGCCCTAACTAAATGTACCTGATTACATCTTACACTAAACTTTTGACGTTATTTACCTTATATTCATATGCAATAAGAAAATTTCTGCAACTATTTATCTTGACTAACATGAAGATAGAGGAATCCCTAATGTGTTTCAGCTCCGTCGGAATTCAATCACTGCATCCAGGGACTCGAACCTTAACTTTTGGGAAGAGAAAAGAGTCACATGATCTTAGGTCAGGCGAATACAGTGAATGCCCCATTAGTGGAATGTTTTTCGCCAGAAACCTCTTCACAGGCATCGCGTTATGGATTGGCGCGTTATTCTGATGAAGAACCATGATCTGGTGTCCTTAGTCGCACACCTTCACATCTTCCAAGTAAGGTGACGTAAGTTGAAGCGGAATGGCCACCACGGACCTGCATTTGTCATTCAGGCAGGTCAGCGTGATACACATTCAGTGGTGCTTCTTAAACAAATCATGACAAAAAAGACAAAGATTGATATATTCTAGTGGTATAGTAATACAGCCAAACAGTAAAAATAAACACTTGGTTTTAAAAGATTCATATGTTGTAGTAGGCATATTATTTGACAGTTAAATAATAAAAATAAACACATGATTTGTCAAAATAACTAAGATGCTATACTATCGGGTGTTGCCACTAACCCCAAGCGTTGTGGCTAGGTCATGGCCGCATAACTAAAAAACAGAAGGTCGGTTAATAACCTAAGTTGGTACTTAAGTTTTCCAAAATTTTGATTTTCTTGGAAATGGCTCTAACGATTTTGATTAAAATGCCAAATGTCTAAGATATTTGTATGACAAGTGAGATGTATATTTTGAATTTTCTCGCTATATCCTGCTTACTTTGGATAAGTTTTGAATAACTCGTAAACCGCGAGAGCTAGACAAAATCATACTACACAAAAAATGTTGTTGTTAGCTAATGCTGGATTTCTGACAATGAAGTCATTAATCTCTTGCTCTCCAATATTTTTCAATATAAATACTGAAGAGAGCAATAGTAATCGTTTTTTTAGAGAGCACCATATTTTTATGTTTTGGCGGTCACATCCTTCACTCACAACCCCCAGAATGTCTGGAGGACCACACCTGTCGTTGGTTTACGGGTCTCACCGACCTGACCGGGAGAATTATCAAAATAAATTCACCGACCATATCCTCTGATTACCAATCAGAGGACGTATTACATGCCATGACAGGTCAGCATGTTAGGGGTTAAGATTTTATAGAGAAATGGAGAGGTTGGAAAAATAAAGACTCCCTAGCCCTTGGGAACCCTAATAGCATCGGGGTCGGAAGAGAACAAGAGATGACCAAGGTAAGGTCAGATAGAAAAGCTACAGTGAGGAGCAAAACACCAGTAAGTGGAAGTAATGTTTTGCTCAGCTTGGATATCTTGTGGTCGCCATTCACATATCCCCTAGACGGAGACCCCTGAGTAAAATGTAGTTCTCGCTAAAACACAGTTTAAGTCTACATATTTCTTTTTCTTTTTTTAGAGTGAACCATTTTGGAGCTATTCCTTCGTATTTGTGTCAATTTCGGAAAACAAACATTCGTGAAATGGAACATCGTTGTTAATTTTTTATATATTAAGTGTGCCAACAGAACAGGGTCTGAAAGCTTTAAGAGATTTGACAATCCTCAAAGTCTGCTGTAGTGTAATATTTCCCTTGCACCTACAAGAAAGTAAACAATAATTTGTACAAATGTTTATCTTAACTAACACTAAGAGTTTGTAAGAATGGTTAGTACAAGAGTATTTGAGTGCAACACATCAATTTTTTTTAACCATTTGTCAACTGACCTTTGAGTCACACGGTATAATAATTATTAACAGGGTATTTATCGAAATATCTGTTTTCCTGCAGCTTTCCTTGTTAAGTTCGTCCCACTCCTACCAACATATGTGCGCAGCATGTGTAATTTCAAAGAAGTTTGCTCTCACAGCAGCTTACTGTGTCACAAGGTAATAACTTTCTTTCTGTGAAGTAATGTGTTAATGCAGTAAGTTATTGTACTAATCATGTGTTTCTTTGCAAAGTTATCCGTCATCTCACTTCCGTATAAGAGCTAGTGCGAGCTTCAGAAACAGAGGAGGGCGCATCTACGAAATAAAAAATGTCACCATGCATGAGAATTACAACAACTTAACAGCTGACTACGATATCGCTGTCATTCAGGTACTAGCATTTAATTATCTTTAAGTGTGAAAATACTTCTTCTTCTTCTCATGTATTACACCTCGGGTCTGTTCCAGTCTCACATTATCTTTCCAACTCTTCCTCGTTCAACCTACTCCTCGAATTCCTTTTGTTTGATGTTTCATTATTTTCGAAATTCTAATTCCTAACATTCATTTCAAATTATTTAACGAATTATCGCTATAATGTGTTAACTTGTTAGATACACATTCAATATTTAGGTCTTCTCCTATAGTCTCGTAACGACATCACATTATAAAACTAAATTTTTGTTTCTTTCCTAGTTCGTGTTTTCAGGGTATTCTTTAACATTCCACAAATATTTAAAAATGTATCATATGAAGCTATCGTACCTAAATAATTAAACATCGAAATCTGTTCTATTCTGTTATCTCGTATTATTATTTTACTTCTCCATGTGTGTTTATGCTTAAAAACCAGAAGCTTTGCTTTTTAAATGAATCTTAGAACTGTATGATTTTGCATATTATATTAGGCAATATAGTGCGTATAGCAGCTTATCTTCCTGTTCGAAAATTAAAACGATATCGTCAGTATATAAAATTATTCACATATAATCCTCGGCCTACACCTTTCACAATCTGGGAGATAAAGCACAGCCCTCTTTGACGCCCTGGAATGTCTGAATTCTTAAGTAATTCACAGAAAAATGCGTCATTCTTTACCTATGCAACTTAAACTCCCTATGTGACAACACTGCTCGGCAACATTTTTGGGACGTGTTGTGAAATTGAAATTGTTGAAATGTCTGTTTATTGTATACTTGGAAAATGAAATGAAAATAGCCTAAAATATCCCGTGAAGGGCAAAGGCCCCATATCAAAAGGGAAACCTCATTTATTCTACAGTTCAACTGTATTTATAAATATAGCATTGTTATCATATACAGTTTAATAATAATTGACGAAGTTTATAACTTGAAAAAAAAAATTAAAAAAGGGTTTAAATTAGCACTATTTACCAGTGGATTCAATCTTATGATGAATAAGCCAGCGAGATCGGAGAGGTGTCTGTTTATAGTGCATTGCTTTTACTGTAGGTTGCACCACTGAATGCTACTATGTTGATTGTTAGGATGCCATTACATCCATTTCGACTGTAGCTTCCATTTTGTTCTGGTACGAAAAGAGATTGTTAAGTAAAACGCGCTGATTACATGGCTAGCAAATGGTTTCCACAAGTGCGGCAAGTTCTACAGAGATATTGCAGTTTAACAGGGGATAACCAAAACGTGTGTGTCAGTTATATCCATATGAAATCAGAAGGTCGAGGAGTAACTGCCCTGAGGCCGAAGAACAGCCGAGAACTTCCAGAGGCATTATCCGAATCTTGAACCCATTATTTGTTGCCTTTTTGTTGCAATAAAATTTAATTTAAGCAAAAACCGCTGAATCTATTGAAATACGCCAATTTTCTATGAATATAGTCATAAATCAAGAACCTTCAATCAATAATAATTCAGCCAGGAGATGATAAATTTTTTGATAAAAGTATTTTTTTCTAGAAAACAATAAGCTTTTCAACATTTTGTTATTAGACCTTCTTGTTATTCACAACATGAGAAATTCACTGTTAGTCTGGTGGATCACTTCCACCTTATGAGCGTTTTAAGTGCAGTTCCAGAATACATAGTTTATGATGCTTGTAGGTTGTGCTGTTGTGATGCGGTCAGGCTGTACCAGCCTGCAGTTGTTTACATGCGCGAGCGATAATAGTAAATTCCATGTGCAGTACACCTATGGGAAAACGCACACGCCCTCAGTCTTTAATAATATTACACTCCGTCTGGTCTAAGTTGGAACATGACCTACTTAGCGCTACCCCTCCCTGTGATAGGGGAGGGATGACAACACATCGCCACGGCTATCCGCGACTGCCTAGTCTGCGTCTGTCGGTAATACGTGTTTCGACGAGTGTACGGGCTACTTATGTACCCTTAATATTGAGAGTGAAATATGGAAATGCTGGTGATGCGTTTAGTCCTGCTCATTGTGTTGACAATCGTATTGTTCCAAGCTGGTGTTGGAAGAAAGGGGAAACCTCTTCAATCTGATGCACGGGAAGTTGTATATTTGGTACATAAGTGTTTTGCTGATGAACTAGAGGCGTTAACATCGAGCAAACCAACAATGTCCGTGACACAGGTCATGGAAAGAACCGCCGCAGCTACTGGTGTATCTCGCACTTCAATATACAGAATTTTGCAAGAAAAAAACAAAGCAGACGCAAATGGGACCGCTGTTAGAACACCAGGAAGGAAACGACCAAACAGACAACCAACAAGCACAACAGCCGCTTCATTTACAAAGGCGGCTATTCGCAGTACAATTTATAGGTCGCACACATCGCATTTCTTGCCCGAAAATTGGAAAGCTGTCTGTTAGCATGTGAAGCGCGTAGAAGAAATGTACTGGGGAAAAAGACGAATTAATGGACGACATATTGGACAGTTTCAACATAAGTTTAGAAGACAGTTACTCTGAATCGGAAGATGCGTGTGAAGACTGCGGATGTGATCCAGCATCCGATATCCATGAAGCCGAAGATCTTACCAACTTACCGGTACCCTCCAAGGAAACCTTCATGGACAGGATCTCTACACTGACGCTATCTAACAGCAGCTCTTAAAGCGCTGCTCTCTGATAGCTGCGCTATAGTCAGGCAGCCAATCGCACCGTTGCATGTTGCATGGAACGGATGCAAAATGGGATTAGGCAGTCATGGAGTACCGACAAGAGCGCGGGCAGTAGTGCGTTCTCTCTCTAATTCCCATGTTTCAACATAAACCGAACGAACTGTAAGTGTTCTTCGAAGAGAAAATTTCAAAATATCAATGTGTGTTCTTAAGCCTTTGTTAGAACCTATAATAAGTACTCCTCAACTCTGTGATGTCAATTGTGTAACAAATGCCTTATTTCACAGGTTGCCACACCATTCATGTTCACTGATGTGTTGCAGCCAGTTCCATTGGCACGAACTACACCTCCCGTAGGAGCAACGGTAGTTGTCTGTGGTTGGGGTGGTTGGAATAAAATGAGACAACATAACGATCAAATGGAAAAATCGGAATTTACCGTCGTAGATCACGATGCGTGCGCGGCAATGTATCAACCATATGATGATGCCATTTTCCCTCGCACTTTGTGTGCGTGGGTGCCTGAGTGTGAAAAGAGTCCCTGTGAAGCAGACCCTGGCGCTCCTCTGGTGAACCAGAACAAGGAACTGGTGGGTGTCGCGTCTATGGCCTTCAACTTGCGACCAGTCGCATTCACTGACGTCGCCAAACAACGCGAATGGATCATCAAAGTCACTGACTTGGAGAGCAGGGGTGGGGGTTTCGTAAATTATGAATCTTCCGAATACTTATTTTAACATCAGTAAATTAAATCAATTGCGACATTGCTGGTATATAATTATTTATATTCTATCACTTCCTTCACCCACTACCCATGCCATTATCCCCACACATTCAACATGCTTTATCAAATATACAAAGGTGAGTTTTAATCTGTATCAGAGATGATATTTAGAAAACTAGGATGGGACAGGAAAGGGTATGATCGCTAGGGGCCCAGAAGACTTCTATGTTTAGTTGAAATTGAATTGAGTTTATTGAATACTGAAGCATATACACCTTGAGCTGCCCATGAACTTGAGCCCTAGACCCTAGCATTGGACAGCCCTCTGAGATTCTTTACATATATTTTTACTTTCTCTACTGGTAAGTAGGGAAAGTATTGTATTCCACCCAAAAATTCGATGTCGAGATTTCACCGGAAATATATGCTTTGAGGCCCCCTGAATCCAAAAAAAGCATTTTTAGAAAAAGGTCCGTGTGTGTGTCTGTGTGTCTGTCAGTCTGTCAGTCTGTGTGTCAGTCTGTCAGTCTGTGGGCAGCATAGCTCAAAAACGAAAAGTCGGTTGAAAACCAAAGTCGGTATCTAAGTTTAATGTCTTTCAAGGATGCCACACGAAGATTTTGAAGAAAATAGCCCCACCCTAAACTACCCTTTACATGGAAAATTTTGCAAAAATTTTGATTTTCTTGAAAATGACTCCAACGATTTTGATTAAAGTGTCACATGTTTGAGATATTTTGATGGCAAATGAAATGAATATGTTGAACTTTCTGGCTGTAGCCCCTGTAGTCGTATTTACTCTGGACGACTTTTGCATAACTGATAAACCGTTAGAGATAGACCAAATTATACTCTACAAAAAATGTAGATCTTGCTAAAATACACAATTTATGTCTCAATAAATTTTCTTGTAGGGTGAACCATTTCGGAGATATTCCTTGTTATGTGTAATTTTCGGAAAACTTAAAACTTTCGTGAAATGGATCATCGTTGTTCATTTTTTTTTATATGTTAAGTGTGCAAAGACAACAGAATCTCAGACATTTGACTATCGTACAAAGCCTACTGTATTCTAACATTGCCCTTCCACCTACAAGGAAATAGGCAATAAGACAATTTGTACAAATGTTTATCTCAACTAACAAGAAAGAAGATATAGGAATAAGAGTTTGTAAGAATGGTTAGTTCAAGAGTAGAGAAAGTCATGTGAGTGCAACACATCAGATTTTTTACGTGTGTTGTTTATTCTTTAACTACAATTAATTACCTAACCTTTTACAAATCTGTCTTTTTAACTATCGTCTTTTAATTCACTTATTTTGACCAAATTATCTTATAATTTCCATTTCCTTCCTCACTTAACTTCCGCTTTTTTATAATATACACCGGACTTAATCTCTCACATTTTTTCCATCCCTCTTTACCAATCACTTTTACGAGCTGTGTAATTTTCTGCAGAGTAATAATCCTGGAAGTAGACTTACTGATGTTGTAAGAAATCATTTTACAGTAGTAAGCTGATTGTGCCTTGTGGCACGTGCATATGCCGTGGTTTTAATGACGGTATTAAAGAAGGCCTCCTCCATTAACCTGCACGTTATGGAAGAGCTTTATCCTATTAACGAAATGACGGTGTTTGGTAGAATCTGCCACGAACCTGTTGCCTCTAAATTACTGGGTATTTACCTCCCGTCGATAAGCAGCATTTTCAAGTAGTTTATTCTAAGACGTGTCACCTCTTCACGAGAAATCACGCGCGCTGAGCAAACCAGCTTTTATACATAAATTTTAAATTTCTTGTTTATGGGGGCACCATAGTGAGCTTTGAAATATATTACAAATGGAACGTAGATACCAAGATAGATGGGATCTCTCCAAGATGAGCTACTATTGTCACGTGGTCTCACAACAGCGGAATGCTGTTCTCAGGTGGGTTCTACTCCGGCTGCTCTGCATGGATCCTAATTTCTGGGTATGCGTGAGTGTGTTCAATAAAAGCCAGAGCTTTTGTTGAAACACTTTTATTCTCAATCAAAATAATGCTTGAGATTTGCCGACCGCTATTAGAAACGTTACGTCGTTACTGTATCTTTACTAAGACTGAAAATTGTTGCTGTAAAATGCAATGTGTCCTCACACTCAAGGATCCGGAAGGCAAGTCCCGTGACTGACCTGCTCGCTCGGGTATCTGGGCGACAAGTGACTGCCTTTCACTTCCTCTCCAGTGGCAAAAGGGTTTCGCCGAAGCGTACCTGACCATCTCTTGTTTTCCTGTTCAACACACCCGTGCTAAGCGATTTCCAGGAAAACTGGTGTTACGATGCATCAGGCTGACTACCTGACGCTTGCCCCTAATGACTTGTCTGTACCATTAAGTGTCCCTTCTGACAATTTTAACCCTGAACATTCTTCCCTGGCCTGCACCTTTTATATATGTGACGATTTTAATATTCCCCGATTATTTAATTCTGCCATGGGAAGCAGTATTATTTTCCATAATTATGGCGTTCACATCCTTGAAAGACATTAAACTTAAATACCAACTTTGGTTTTTAAATTACGTTGCGTTTTTGAGTTATACTGTCCACAGGCTGACACACACACACACACACACACACACACACACACACACACACACACACACACACACACACACACACACACACACACACACACACACACACACACACACACACAGTACTATTTACACTATAGTAAATGTATTTTTATTACAGTTCGTTAAATGTAAGAATTACCTTGAATTTAATGCTAGTAGTCTTGATAAGTTTTAACTATTATTACATCACATTAAACGAAAGTTCTAATTAGATGTCCAGCTTGGTAATAATACATTTTCTTATCTTATGTTGTATATTTTATTACTGTGGCTCAATTATTCCTAATAATTCCCATCCATTATAATTTAAAGAAGTACTTCAAAAGCAGAAACCATAAAGATTGCATGACAAACGAATAGTTTGAAGCGTTTCAGACGTGTTATAAACGAGCAAAGAGAAATTTTGAAACATGAATATAAATGTACAGTTCTTGATAATTCTTTGCTTCTCCTCTTATTTTGGTGAGTACAATTTTCGTAAAGGTATTTTGATAATGAAAACCTTTACGTTTTATAAAATAAAAATCAAGAAAGAAATATCGATAGAGAGGGTAGTTTCTGTTCGAGGGATGTTGAGTAGCTTTGCTACCATTGGTAAATTACTTACGTGGCCGTGGCATTTTGTTGTTGTTGTTGTTGTTGTTAAGGGCCATGTCTATATATTAACACTGGTACATATCCATGACCTCTTGTTGGTTTTCATATTGATGAATTTTTCTAGTGTTTAGAGCCCAGAATTTCTTCCAGGCTTGTGTAATTCTGAGCGTGGTTGGAAAACGATTTAGCTTGGCCTAAATAAACATATTCATTAATGTAGTCGATTTTGTGGTTTCCAATCTGGATTGGCTGCTTCGTGCTGTTTGTCATTATCTTTGTTTTCTCAACAGTTATTTCAAGTTCTGATTTGTTTGCTGAATTTGCAGAGCTCGCTTAACATTTCTCGTGCGAATCTGTTATGAGGGTAACATCGTCTGCGAAGCGAAATGTTGTTAAATAAAGTTCATTAAACACACACATACATACATACAAATACAAAAAGATATAATCAAAAGCATTAAAAGGGAGTTTTTAGAATTTGTGAACTCTGTGCAATTTGATCAAATTTAGGATGTACTGGCAACAAATATAGGTATAGGTCAGGTACCATAATTAAGTGTAAAATAGAACAAACAATGTATACGCTATATATAGTTTGTTCATTAACCATTATTATCAGTTCCCTGTATTATGGAAAACCTTGCACGTAGTATTACAATTCCTGTAATGGAACACGTGAAACTGTTAAAATACACACTCACACAAACACACACACACACGGGCACACACACACACACACACACACACACACACACACACACACACAACTTTGGGGGATTTATGGAAACTTCAAAATGTATCTGTTGGAATCTCGGTAATATTTTAGGTAGAAGACAATACTTGCTCTACTTACTGTAAATAACTCGAGAAAGTAACAGAATAGCGATTTACCTTGAAAAGGCAAGTTTTTGCTGCGATGTTTCGTTTAAGCGCTCACGCCCATTGACACAAAGAGCGCATCAGCGTATCATATTCTGCCGTACTCCCGCAAAGACACCAGCCATTTTTCTGCTTTAAAAGTTCGTTGGTCTAATTTTGAATAGTAAAGCTAAGATTAACTGTAAACAATGACATGTTTGTGTTTTTTTATATGTTCTGTGTTTGTTAAGATAGTGTGCCTTACTAAGATACATGCAATACAAATTTGCATTGTTGATTTTGCCGTAAATACCTAAACTGGGTGGCAGAAGTAATCTATGACATTAACTCGTCTAGCGCTTAAACGAAGCATCGCAGCAAAAAACGTTCCTTAACAAAAAGTGTTTAAAACTATGTTATCTATCAGCCCTCAAAGTTTCAAAGTTTATCGGTCTAATTTTCGGACACCGTCTGTGAGTGCGTGTGCGTGCGTGCGTGTGTGTGTGTGTGTCTGTGTGTGTGTGTGTGTGTATTAATAATTTGTGATACTTTTCAGTTGGAGTGTGCGACGGTCATCTTGTTGGGGGTAAGATTACAGACGTACTTCGTTATCCCTATCTGGTAAGTGACAACACTAAAACTTATGACTATTATTATTTAACACATTTTGGGGAGGGTAGTTAGTACGGGGCGCCCCTCGAGAGGGAGGTATAAGGTGAGAGGGTACTAAGGGTGGCCGGATTTGAGGAGAGACGACAGACAGGGCAGGGTCCCTAAAAGCTACATATAGCTTACCTAATGTCCAACACTCCAGAAGTTTAATCTATGTTGATGACGTTAAATTATATAAAGTATCACCAGTATTAAAGGTTGCTAAGAAATTCAATGTGAGTCTCTGTATACATGGAGTAAAGGACGCAAACATCCATTAATTAATGTTAATAGTTATGTAAAATGGCCTTCACTAGAGTTAAAAATCCTTTTAAATATAGTTGTAACATAAATACGATACTCGTTGAAGAGCTTGACAACAAAGATCTAGATATAAAGTACTTACAATAGTAAGTCAGGCCGCCTCCGTAGTGCAGCTTGCCTGTGGCGCGGAGGACTCGGGTTCGATCCCCGGTACCAGCATGGGGATTTTATCCCCTCTGGGAGGTCTGGCACGGGGCGCACTCAGCCTCGTTAGGTCCCGGGGGGACCAATTGAGGAGCTACTTGATGGAGAAGTAGCGGCCCCAGGTCGAGAAGACCGCATAACTGGCCGCGAGGGCTCGGGGCGCTGACCACGTCCCACCCTCTAGTACTGCACCTCACCAATGACGCCTGTGGGGGACGCAGCGGCTGGGCGGTAGGCCTTGGCCTTGAGAATTTAATGCCATTCTGGCAGTTTGTCACAATAGCTCAGTGGTAGAGCAGCCGCCCGGTAAGCGGAAGGTCTGTGGTTCAAATCCCAGTTGTGGCATTGAATTTTGAAGTTCCAGTTCTACCTCTCAAAGATCTAGGAGTTTTTACATCAAAGTGTGCTGGAGCTCAAGTCAGCCATTTCCACACATTGCTCCACGTGTTTAAATTTTGATATGAATTAAAACCAAAATGAAATTTTGAAAACGCCAAAAACTTTGGAAGCAATGCTTTACCTTAGCTCGTGTGTTTCCCTATTCAGCAAACTCTTTAAACGATCCTGTGTTTATGTATAACGGGAAGTCAGTCATGAATTTGCAGGCGCTACGATCGTTGAAGTAATGTATAAAACGGGAGCCATATATGACCTAGGTGAAGACATACCGACACGCTATATAAAATCAGATTGGGTTCACTATATCTACAACGGAATATGTAACTGTGAATTGAAAGTGTATAAGGAATAATAAGAAAATTTGCTTTTGTAAGAAAGCCTTGTGGTGCGGTGAATAGGGAAAGTAATACGAATGTAAAACATCTCTTGTTAAATTATCATTGATTTATGTAACCCAGGGGAAGACAACTTCGGGCCGTGTGACGTATTTAAAAGAAGAGCCAGCTTGTACGTTCGTGTGACGTCAGGTGAGAGCAGAGTATTGCTAGGCTGCCTAGATCAGCGGCGCATGTGTTCAGTTCCCCGTGTTTCACACTAGTTTGAGACCAGGCTTCAAGATGTAGAAACATTGTCAACTACGTTTCAGATCTTTGCGACCCCGTATTCACTAGATATTAACAATGTTTCTAGCAGGTAGCAAAGTGAATTGATAAATTTACAGTGCGACAATTTGCTGAAGGACAAATTTAAACACAAGGAAGACTTGGCTGATTTTTATAAGAATGTTCCTCAAAACAGATTTCTAAGGTTGTATGCCCTTGTTGCACGGGTATTATGTATGTTTGGTTCCACGTATGTGTGCGAACAATTCTTTTCTGTTATGAACCCTTCTAAGTCAAAATCCCGAAGCATATTCTCAGATCACAATCTAACATGCAGTCTTCGGTTACAAATGTGCCGTACATTGAGCCCTAACATTGACAAACTAGTTAAAGAAAAGCGAAACGGCAAATGTCGGAAAATGTCCACCTAATTGTTCTGTATAGCTCTCGTCTAGCTCAGGCAAAATAGTTATAATTCCTGTTCTATTTGCGTTATAACATGACTGTTCACATAAACTAGAATTGACACTATATATGTAATTATTTATAATCTGTGACTATTCCGTAATTGAAACCGTCAGCATTAAAATTGCGATGTCCGGCACTGATTTCCTCTTTCCCGCTGTGACGTCACACGTTCAACTGACCTTGGACGGGAGCATATGAGCTGAGTGAACTGACGTCACAGCAGCGTTACCTGTCTTCCCCTGATGTAACCACTTAAGGGATATTTCTTAAGTTGTGAAACATTTACATACACTGTGTGACATAAAGATTAGTAGACAAATGTGGAAAAACGCCCTAACTAGATGTGCCTGATTACATCTTACACTAAACTTTTGACGTTATTTACCTTATATTTATATGCAATAAGAAAATTTCTGCAACTATTTATCTTGACTAACATGAAGATAGAGGAATCCCTAATGTGTTTCAGCTCCGTCGGAATTCAATCACTGCATCCAGGGACTCGAACCTTAACTTTTGGGAAGAGAAAAGAGTCACATGATCTTAGGTCAGGCGAATACAGTGAATGCCCCATTAGTGGAATGTTTTTCGCCAGAAACCTCTTCACAGGCATCGCGTTATGGATCGGCGCTTTATTCTGATGAAGAACCATGATCTGGTGTCCTTAGTCGCACACCTTCACATCTTCCAAGTAAGGTGACGTAGTTGAAGCGGACTGGCCACCACGGACCTGCATTTGTCATTCAGGCAGGTCAGCGTGATACACATTCAGTGGTGCTTCTTAAACAAATCATGACAAAAAAGACAAAAATTGATATATTCTAGTGGTATAGTATTACAGCCAAACAGTAAAAATAAACACTTGGTTTTAAAAGATTCATATGTTGTAGTAGGCATATTATTTGACAGTTAAATAATAAAAATAAACATATTATTTGTTAAAATAACTACGATGCTATACTATCGGATGTTGCCACTAACTCCAAGCGTTGTGGCTAGGTCATGGCCGCATAACTAAAAAACAGAAGGTCGGTTAATAACCTAAGTTGGTATTTAAGTTTTCCAAAATTTTGATTTTCTTGGAAATGGCTCTAACGATTTTGATTAAAATGCCAAATGTTTAAGATATTTGTATGACAAGTGAGATGTATATTTTGAATTTTCTCACTATATCCTGTTTACTCTGGATAAGTTTTGAATAACTCGTAAACCGCGAGAGCTAGACAAAATCTTACTACACAAAAATGTTGTTGTTAGCTAATGCTGGATTTCTGACAATGAAGTCATTAATCTCTTGCTCTCCAATATTTTTCAATATGAATATTGAAGAGAGCAATAGTAATCGTTTTTTTAGAGAGCACCATATTTTTATGTTTTGGCGATCACATCGCTCTCTCACAACCCCCAGAATGTCTGGAGGACCACACTTGTCATTGGTTTACGGGTCTCACCGACCTGACCGGGAGAATTATCAAAATAAATTCACCGACCATATCCTCTGATTACCAGTCAGAGGACGTATTACATGCCATGACAGGTCAGCATGTTAGGGGTTAAGATTTTATAGAGAAATGGAGAGGTTGGAAAAATAAAGACTCCCTAGCCCTCAGGAACCCTAATAGCATCGGGGTCGGGAGAGAACAAGAGATGGCCAAGGTAAGGTCAGATAGAAAAGTTACAGTGAGGAGCAAAACACCAGTAAGTGGAAGTAATGTTCTGCTCAGCTTGGGTACCTTGTGGTCGCCATTCACATATCCCCTAGACGGAGACCCCTGAGTAAAATGTAGTTCTCGCTAAAACACAGTTTAAGTCTACATTTTTTTTTTTTTCAGAGTGAACCATTTTGGAGCTATTCCTTGATATTGGTGTCAATTTCGGAAAACAAACATTCGTGAAATGGAACATCGTTGTTAATTTTTTATATATTAAGTGTGCCAAGAGAACAGGGTCTGAAAGCTTTAAGAGATTTGACTATCCTCAAAGTCTGCTGTAGTGTAATATTCCCCTTGCACCTACGAAAAAATAAACAGTAATTTGTACAAATGTTTATCTTAACTAACACTAAGAGTTTGTAAGAATGGTTAGTACAAGAGTATTTGAGTGCAACACATCAATTTTTTTTAACCATTTGTCAACTGACCTTTGAGTCACACGGTATAATAATTATTAACAGGGTATTTATCGAAATATCTGTTTTCCTGCAGCTTTCCTTGTTATGTTCGTCCCACTCCTACCAACATATGTGCGCAGCATGTGCAATTTCAAAGAAGTTTGCTCTCACAGCAGCTCACTGTGTCGTAAAGTGAGTAATAACTCTCTTTCTGTGAAGGAATGTGTTAATGCAGTAAGTTATTGTACTAATCATGTGTTTCTTTGCAAAGTTATCCGTCACTTCACTTCCGTATAAGGGCTAGTGCGAGCTTCAGAAACAGAGGAGGGCACATCTACGAAATAAAAAACGTCACCATGCATGAGAATTACAACAACTTAACAGCTGACTACGATATCGCTGTCATTCAGGTACTAGCATTTAATTATCTTTAAGTGTGAAAATACTTCTTCTTCTTCTCATGTATTACACCTCGGGTCTGTTCCAGTCTCACATTATCTTTCCAACTCTTCCTCGTTCAACCTACTCCTCGAATTCCTTTTGTTTGATGTTTCATTATTTTCGAAATTCTAATTCCTAACATTCATTTCAAATTATTTAACGAATTATCGCTATAATGTGTTAACTTGTTAGATACACATTCAATATTTAGGTCTTCTCCTATAGTCTCGTAACGACATCACATTATAAAACTAAATTTTTGTTTCTTTCCTAGTTCGTGTTTTCAGGGTATTCTTTAACATTCCAAAAATATTTAAAAATGTATCATATGAAGCTATCGTACCTAAATAATTAAACATCGAAATCTGTTCTATTCTGTTATCTCGTATTATTATTTTACTTCTCCATGTGTGTTTATGCTTAAAAACCAGAAGCTTTGCTTTTTAAATGAATCTTAGAACTGTATGTTTTTGCATATTATATTAGGCAATATAGTGCGTATAGCAGCTTATCTTCCTGTTCGAAAATTAAAACGATATCGTCAGTATATAAAATTATTCACATATAATCCTCGGCCTACACCTTTCACAATCTGGGAGATAAACCACAGCCCTCTTTGACGCCCTGGAATGTCTGAATTCTTAAGTAATTCACAGAAAAATGCGTCATTCTTTACCTATGCAACTTAAACTCCCTATGTGACAACACTGCTCGGCAACATTTTTGGGACGTGTTGTGAAATTGAAATTGTTGAAATGTCTGTTTATTGAATACTTGGAAAATTGAAATTAAAATAGCCTAAAATATCCCGTGAAGGGCAAAGGCCCCATATCAAAAGGGAAACCTCATTTATTCTACAGTTCAACTGTATTTATAAATATAGCATTGTTATCATATACAGTTTAATAATAATTGACGAAGTTTATAACTTGAAAAAAAAAAAATTAAAAAAGGGTTTAAATTAGCACTATTTACCAGTGGATTCAATCTTATGATGAATAAGCCAGCGAGATCGGAGAGGTGTCTGTTTATAGTGCATTGCTTTTACTGTAGGTTGCACCACTGAATGCTACTATGTTGATTGTTAGGATGCCATTACATCCATTAGGACTGTAGCTTCCATTTTGTTCTGGTACGAAAAGAGATTGTTAAGTAAAACGCGCTGATTAAATGGCTAGCAAATGGTTTCCACAAGTGCGGCAAGTTCTACAGAGATATTGCAGTTTAACAGGGGATAACCAAAACATGTGTGTCAGTTATATCCATATGAAATCAGAAGGTCGAGGAGTAACTGCCCTGAGGCCGAAGAACAGCCGAGAGCTTCCAGAGGCATCCGAATCTTGAACCCATTATTTGTTGCCTTTTTGTTGCAATAAAATTTAATTTAAGCAAAAACCGCTGGATCTATTGAAATACGCCAATTTTCTATGAATATAGTCATAAATCAAGAACCTTCAATCAATAATAATTCAGCCAGGAGATGATAAATTTTTTGATAAAAATACTTTTTTCTAGAAAACAATAAGCTTTTCAACATTTTGGTATTAGACCTTCTTGTTATTCACAACATGAGAAATTCACTGTTAGTCTGGTGGATCACTTCCACCTTATGAGCGTTTTAAGTGCAGTTCCAGAATACATAGTTTATGATGCTTGTAGGTTGTGCTGTTGTGATGCGGTCAGGCTGTACCTGCCTGCAGTTGTTTACATGCGCGAGCGATAATAGTAAATTCCATGTGCAGTACACCTATGGGAAAACGCACACGCCCTCAGTCTTTAATAATATTACACTCCGTCTGGTCTAAGTTGGAACATGACCTACTTAGCGCTACCCCTCCCTGTGATAGGGGAGGGATGACAACACATCGCCACGGCTATCCGCGACTGCCTAGTCTGCGTCTGTCGGTAATACGTGTTTCGACGAGTGTAGGGGCTACTTATGTACCCTTAATATTGAGAGTGAAATATGGAAATGCTGGTGATGCGTTTAGTCCTGCTCATTGTGATGACAATCGTATTGTTCCAAGCTGGTGTTGGAAGAAAGGAGAAACCTCTTCAATCTGATGCACGGGAAGTTGTATATTTGGTACATAAGTGTTTTGCTGATGAACTAGAGGCGTTAACATCGAGCAAACCAACAATGTCCGTGACACAGGTCATGGAAAGAACCGCCGCAGCTACTGGTGTATCTCGCACTTCAATATACAGAATTTTGCAAGAAAAAAAGAAAGCAGACGCAAATGGGACCGCTGTTAGAACACCAGGAAGGAAACGACCAAACAGACAACCAACAAGCACAACAGCCACTTCATTTACAAAGGCGGCTATTCGTAGTAAAATTTATAGGTCGCACACATCGCATTTCTTGCCCGAAAATTGGAAAGCTGTCTGTGAGCATGTGAAGCGCGTAGAAGAAATGTACTGGGGAAAAAGACGAATTAATGGACGACATATTGGACAGTTTCAACATAAGTTTAGAAGACAGTTACTCTGAATCGGAAGATGCGTGTGAAGACTGCGGATGTGATCCAGCATCCGATATCCATGAAGCCTAAGATCTTACCAACTTACCGGTACCCTCCAAGGAACCCTTCTTGGACAGGATCTCTACACTGACGCTATCTAACAGCAGCTCTTAAAGCGCTGCTCTCTGATAGCTGCGCTATAGTCAGGCAGTCAATCGCACCGTTGCATGTTGCATGGAACCGATGCGAAATGGGATTAGGCAGTCATGGAGTACCCACAAAAGCGCGGGCAGTAGTGCGTTCTCTCTCTAATTCCCATGTTTCCACATAAACCGAACGAACTGTAAGTGTTCTTCGAAGAGAAAATTTCAAAATATCAATGTGTGTTCTTAAGCCTTTGTTAGAACCTATAATAAGTACTTCTCAACTCTGTGATGTCAATTGTATAACAAATACCTTATTTCACAGGTTGCCACACCATTCATGTTCACTGATGTGTTGCAGCCAGTTCCATTGGCACGAACTACACCTCCCGTAGGAGCAACGGTAGTTGTCTGTGGTTGGGGTGGTTGGAATACAATGAGACAACATAACGATCAAATGGAAAAATCGGAATTTACCGTCGTAGATCACGATGCGTGCGCGGCAATGTATCAACCATACGATGATGCCATTTTCCCTCGCACTTTGTGTGCGTGGGTGCCTGAGTGTGAAAAGACTCCCTGTGAAGCAGACCCTGGCGCTCCTCTGGTGAACCAGAACAAGGAACTGGTGGGTGTCGCGTCTATGGCCTTCAACTTGCGACCAGTCGCATTCACTGACGTCGCCAAACAACGCGAATGGATCATCAAAGTCACTGACTTGGAGAGCAGGGGTGGGGGTTTTGTAAATTATGAATCTTCCGAATACTTATTTTAACATAAGTAAATTAAATCAATTGCGACATTGCTGGTATGTAATTATTTATATTGTATCACTTCCTTCACCCACTACCCATGCCATTATCGCCTCACATTCAACATGCTTTATCAAATATATAAAGGTGAGTTTTAATCTGTACCAGAGATGATATTTAGAAAACTAGGATGGGGCAGGAAAGGGTATGATCGCTAGGGGCCCAGAAGACTTCTATGTTTATTTGAAATTGAATTGAGTTTATTGAATACTGAAGCATATACACCTTGATCTGCCCATGAACTTGATCCCTAGCCCCTAGCATTGGACAGCCCTCTGAGATTCTTTACATATATTTTTACTTTCTCTACTGGTAAGTAGGGGAGGTATTGTGTTCCACCCAAAAATTCGATGTCGAGATTTCACCGGAAATATATGCTTTGAGGCCCCCTGAATCCAAAAAAAGCATTTTTAGAAAAAGATCCGTGTGTGTGTCTGTGTGTCTGTCAGTCTGTCAGTCTGTGTGTCAGTCTGTCAGTCTGTGGGCAGCATAGCTCAAAAAGGAAAAGTCGGTTAAAAACCAAAATTGGTATTTAAGTTTAATGTCTTTCAAGGATGCGACACGAAGATTTTGAAGAAAATAGCCCCACCCTAAACTACCCTTTACATGGAAAATTTTGCAAAAATTTTGATGTTCTTGAAAATGACTCCAACGATTTTGATTAAAATGTCACATGTTTGAGATATTTTGATGGCAAATGAAATGAATATGTTGAATTTTCTGGCTGTAGCCCCTGTAGTCGTATTTACTCTGGACGACTTTTGCATAACTGATAAACCGTTAGAGATAGACCAAATTATACTCTACAAAAAATGTAAATCTTGCTAAAATACACAATTTATGTCTCAATAAATTTTCTTGTAGGGTGAACCATTTCGGAGATATTCCTTGTCATGTGTAATTTTCGAAAAACTTAGAACTTTCGTGAAATGGATCATCGTTGTTCATTTTTTTTATATGTTAAGTGTGCAAAGACAACAGAATCTCAGACATTTGACTATCACACAAAGCCTACTGTATTCTAACATTCCCCTTTCACCTACAAGGAAATAGGCAATAAGACAATTTGTACAAATGTATATCTCAACTGTTAAGAAAGAAGATATAGGAATAAGAGTTTGTAAGAATGGTTAGTTCAAGAGTAGAGAAAGTCATGTGAGTGCAACACATCAGATTTTTTTACGTGTGTTGTTTATTCTTTAACTAGAATTAATTACCTAACCTTTTACAAATCTGTCTTTTTAACTTTCGTATTTAAATTCACTTATTTTGACCAAATTATCTTATAATTTCCATTTCCTTCCTCACTTAACTTCCCCTTTTTTATAATATACACCGGACTTAATCTCTCACATTTTTTCCATCCCTCTTTACCAATCACTTTTACGAGCTGTGTAATTTTCTGCAGAGTAATAATCCTGGAAGTAGACTTACTGATGTTGTAAGAAATCATTTTACAGTAGTAAGCTGATTGTGCCTTGTGGCACGTGCATATGCCGTGGTTTTAATGACGGTATTAAAGAAGGCCTCCTCCATTAACCTGCACGTTATGGAAGAGCTTTATCCTATTAACGAAATGACGGTGTTTGGTAGAATCTGCCACGAACCTGTTGCCTCTAAATTACTGGGTATTTACCTCCCGTCGATAAGCAGCATTTTCAAGTAGTTTATTCTAAGACGTGTCACCTCTTCACGAGAAATCACGCGCGCTGAGCAAACCAGCTTTTATACATAAATTTTAGATTTCTTGTTTATGGGGCACCATAGTGAGCTTTGAAATATATTACAAATGGAACGTAGATACCAAGATAGATGGGATCTCTCCAAGATGAGCTACTATTGTCACGTGGTCTCACAACAGCGGAATGCTGTTCTCAGGTGGGTTCTACTCCGGCTGCTCTGCATGGATCTTAATTTCTGGGTATGCGTGAGTGTGTTCAATAAAAGCCAGAGCTTTCGTTTAAACACTTTTATTCTCAATCAAAATAATGCTTGAGATTTGCCGACCGCTATTAGAAACGTTACGTCGTTACTGTATCTTTACTAAGACTGAAGATTGTTGCTGTAAAATGTATGTGTCCTCACACTCAAGGATCCGGAAGGCAAGTCCCGTGACTGACCTGCTCGCTCGGGCATCTGGGCGACAAGTGACTGCCTTTCACTTCC
Source organism: Tenodera sinensis (assembly GCA_030765045.1). Taxonomy (NCBI): domain Eukaryota; kingdom Metazoa; phylum Arthropoda; class Insecta; order Mantodea; family Mantidae; genus Tenodera; species Tenodera sinensis. The sequence continues at coordinate 35,904,653 of CM060961.1, read as the reverse complement.
TCTCCAGTGGCAAAACGGTTTCGCCGAAGCGCACCTGACCATCTCTTGTTTTCCTGTTCAACACACCCGTGCTAAGCGATTTCCAGGAAAACTGGTGTTACGATGCATCAGGCTGACTACCTGACGCTTGCCCCTAATGACCTGTCTGTACCATTAAGTGTCCCTTCTGACAATTTTAACCCTGAACAATCTTCCCAGGTCTGTACCTTTTATATATGTGACGATTTTAATATTCCCCGATTATTTAATTCTGTCATGTGAAGCAGTATTATTTTCCATAATTATGGCGTTCACATCCTTGAAAGACATTAAACTTAAATACCAACTTCGGTTTTTAAATTACGTTTTGTTTTTGAGTTATACTGTCCACAGGTTCACACACACACACACACACACACACACACACACACACACACACACACACACACACACACACACACACACACGGACCTTTTTGTAAAAATGCTTTTTTGTTTGAATTCAGGGGGCTTCAAAACATATATTTTCGGTGAAATCTCGACATCGAATTTTTGGGTGGAATACAATACTTCCCCTACTTACCAGTAGAGAAAGTAAAAATAAATGCAAGCGAGGATCTACTAGGCCCCACGCGACTAACAGTGTTCTACCAGCACGGGCGCCTAACCGAAGGTTAAAGACTAAAGTCAGCGGGAAAAGAAGGTAAGTTGGCAACAGTGGCTGAGTGCAGTGTCCTTGAAAGAGTAGTAGCAGCTGCAGTTTACATTGTGTCGAAAGTGGTGTAATTTACCAGTCACTGTCACTTGTCATGTCCGTGCTGTAGAATTAAGCAATTTAACACCGCTGGGGTCGGTCAGATCACTGGACCCGATTAAAGCTCGCACAGACAGTCGCGCTTTTCAACATCACACACACATACGTAGTTATTACTGTGTCCAGAATAAACATCCAATATCACTACTGCAACCGCAAGTAATTAATGCAATTACAATCATATTTTGTATATCCTTCCGCTACCTGAGCGAACCTTTATAACAGTGTCGGCAAACAGCAAGTTACATTATATTTTACTGATCTATAATGCACAGTGTTTACCCTACTAAGTATGCTAATTGGTGACATTCTAGCCAATAATTTGATATTGAGAACTGGGCTTTTGGGGACCCTCTGAATCTAAGAAGAGCATTTTTAAGAAATGGTTGTTGTTTGTGTGTGTACGAGTATGTGCCTGTGGCTGTGTCTTTGAACACTAAAACGAAAAGTCAGTTAAATACCAAACTTTGTATTTAAGTTCAGCATCTTCCAAGAACGCAACCCAAAAAATTCAAGTAAATTTCCCCAAGCCAGATCACCCTTTAGATGGAACGGTTTCAAAAAATTAATCACTTAAAAGACGTGAAGGAACACTCCGAACAGCTCTTTCAGACGTGAAGTAGCTAGACAACGTTGCGTTGAGGTTGGTCATGGGATTGACCTAGTTTTTGGATTAAAACAGTTCGGACGCTTTCGCTTTCGTGTAATGTTTTGGAAGAAAACAAAAACAGATTAGTTCGTCTTCGAGATTTGAACGTGGGACTTCCCAAATGTGGTCCACAGACGTTACTCTGACCCAAATAACGAAATTCTATTCGATTCTGTAAATAATGTAGGTATACTACCAAGCATGGCCAGTAGAGTTATTTAAATATGAAAGTGAAATAAAGAGACAGAACTACTTTTGGCGCTGTCAGATGCTTGTTGCATTTAGCAAGGTGCCTTATCTGCAGGTGCCAGGCGTGTACGCCGGTTTACGAGCCATTTTCCGGGTCTCCGGCAGACAGAATGCTCTGACCTCAACTGTTATGTATTCAAAACTGCGCATTCACTGTCATACTTAACTCGTTCCGCTTTTAACATTTCAAAAGTACACTTATAGGTTATCTTCTTTGGACGCAGGAGAATTATACATACGTTAAAGCAGCGAGAGAGAGAAAGGGGGGGGGGGCGAGGGAGAAAACCAAATACCACCGCTGTCTTGCTGGTCCAAAGCTCATGCATTTCTAAAGCTTACTTTCCCTAATATGTACAGAAAGTAAAGAAGTTGCAGTAATCCACCCAAAAATTCGACACCGAGGCCCTTGAATGAAAAACCAAAAACTCATATGACTTTCCTTACGCTTGCACAAACCATTCTTATAAACTCTTATTTCTCTATGTTCTTCGTGTTAGTTGAGATAAATATTTGCAGAAATTCTCTTATTGCTTATTTCCTTGTAGGTACAAGGGGAATACAGCGATAGTCAAATTTTATAATAGTGGTAGCTGTAGCAAGACCTTGAAATTCTCTTTCCTTTGAACCGCCAAGTCATCAAAAAGTGAATAACGGTGTTCCAACTCGCACAAATAGCAAGGTCTCCAAAATGGTTCACTCCACAAAGAAATGCATTTGCCACTTAACTTGCATGTTTTAACACATTTAATATAAATATCTTAAAGATATGGCATTTCAGTCAAAATCGTTACAAATATTTTCGAGAAAAACAAATTTTTTAACAACTTTCCATGTAAAAGTAGTTTAGGTAGGAGGAATTTTCTTCAAAATCTCCATGTCGCATCCTTGAAAGACATTAAACTTTGATACCAACTTTGGGTTTTAACCGACTTTTCGTTCCTGTGTTCTGCTGTTCACACACACACACACACACACACACACACACACACACACACACACACACACACACACACACACACACACACACACACACACACACACACACACACACACACACACACACACTCACACACACACACACACACACACACACACACACACACACTCACACTCACACTCACACTCACACTCACACTCACACTCACACTCACACTCACACTCACTCACACTCACACTCACACTCACACTCACACTCACACTCACACGCACACGCACACGCACACGCACACGCTCACGCTCACGCTCACGCTCACGCTCACGCACTCACACTCACACTCACACTCACACAGCACGATTCCTGCAATTGACCTACCTGCTGATGCTATAGGGGATATTTGCAAGATTAAGTTGTCTCTGTGTCAAAATAGTTAAAATGACTGCGAGGAGAGAGACAGACATGTGAACATATGAGTAGCAGGGCTTAGCTTGTCCTGATATAGCAGATTTAATTTTAATTAATTACTCCAGAATCTAACTTTTAGCTGCCCTCGCCGTACTCTCATACCTTTTGTAAACGACTGAGTTTCGCTTGCTGCTGCCCCGGCCGTTAAACTGTTTATTTTCTACATTTGTTTTAATGTACCTACCTACCTCTTCGCCTTTGTGCGGCTATTTTACAGCAGAACCTGGCGCATTGTTCCCATTACTGTTTCTTGGCTTAAAGCGTAGTAATTACGGCTTTTAAATTACGTTATCCCAATTCTCGGAAAAGAAGCTTAGATGTCCTTATTTTCTATATTAACAGTTAATATGCACTAATTGTTCTCATAAACAATGTAGCAACGGATGTGAAAATTAGTTATTTTTAGTAGCCCCTACAGCTGGCTATGAGAGGTACTTAAAACTTTCTCGTTGTTTGAAAAGTTTAATTTATCAAAAGTCAATTAACTAATATAACACCAAGGTTTTTCTAACAAATTTGGTAGTGTTTGTGATATTATTCGTACGAAATACCATACTAGCCGTAGCGTGGTAGTAAATGTCTGTCTCACGTCCAAGAGGTCGCGAGTTCGAATCTCGCTTAGGATGAGAATAAGGTTTTCCGAGGTCTTTTCTGAAAAGAGAAATGTCGCGTTACTTAAACCTGTAGACCTTTGGGCTCATTTGAGTATCATTTCGCCATTGTGTTTTAATGTTTACCGAATATCTTACATCAGGCTACACTTGCAGTTGAAACAAGTAAACAGTATTGGAAGGACGTTTAGAATAACTAAGCGCGTTTCATCAGGAATGGGAAGAACATTATCCTTGTATTTTACACACTGGAAAAGAATTAGTGATTATTTATTGGCCATGTATCTCATTTTAGTATGAGACACTAGTTTAACAAAAAACATATCAATGAATATGATAAAATCGTTATATCAATGTCTATATATTTTCTTAAAACAGTATTATTGTTGCCTATTATTTACTTTAATGTTATGATTTATATCATCACGCTATAAATTAATTAATATCTGCAGGATAAAAGCCGTACTCTGTGGGCAGTATAACTCAAAAACAAAAAGTCGGTTAAAAAAAAAAGTTAGTTTTTAAGTTTCAGTTCACCTTTCATTCTGGCTGTCTAGTTCACGGTTCTCAGTCCTCATGGTAGGAGATTTACCCTCTGTAAATCCTCGCAGGGAAAAGTGAGTCATAACAGATTGGATGTGAGATAAAGGAAGAGGTAGATTTTAGACGGAGGGGATTCCACACTGAGCCGAAGCTATTGTATGTCAGACTCCGGGAAGAAAGATGAAGTGAGGGCGCTCCACTGGCATGTAGGAACCCGGCGAGCATAAGGGTTCGTAACGTGTGCTGAGATTCCTCATCTCGACATTAGGGTTCGCCAAGCAGCCACCACCTCATGGGTTTTGACAGCGGTCCACCTCACCAGGTCCGGCGATTACAACCCCACCCATCCGTCGAGAGCAACATACGTCGAGAACGCCCAGAACATATTGTAAGAAATATAATTTCATAAGAGTGTATATAAAACTGGAAATAGACAAACTAGCTTGGATATATGATGCACATAATTTATTCCCCGGGGATAAATAAAATACTGCAGTTGAAATAGAATATACGTAGAGTAAACTGATATATCATCCTCCAGCACAATCCTCTGGCTGATTTATCGAAGAACCTACTCAAAAAACTAAAATAATTGTACTGATATATTAAATTAATAAACCTCTTTTACATTCTCTAATACGTATCTAAAGCAAACAGAGGAACAAAAATTGCATATCGAAATTTCATGGAAATAAATGTTTTGGGATTCCGTGCATAAAAAGTATCTGTGTGTGTGCGTGCATCTATCTTCTGTTTGTGAACTGCATAACTCTAAAACGAAAAGTCGGTTAAGTACCAATCTATGTTCAGGGTCTACCGAAGATATAGAAATAGGAAAGGTTCGGTATTGTACCATCTGGCCAGGTTTGGACTAACGGTACAGACATCGACAGTGGTCTCCCAAGCCTGACAACTCGAAGTCTTTAGGTTCTCCAGGTCCGGGGTCTTCTTGGGGGGACTCCAGAGGGGAGGGGGGGGGGTTACAACGTTGACACTTGTGACCCGAAATAACCAATGACATAGTAAAATTTAAAGATAGTTAATTCGGGGGATGGAATTATCTTTCCCAGCATTCGCCTAGCGATCCGGGGAAATCTACCAAAAACCCCTATAGGTCACAAAGGTCGGCCACGAACCCACTACATCCATAAAGCAAGTCTCACACGCTACCTCGAAGCTATCTCGCCTGGTTTGCGGCATTACAATCAACCCCAAACTACCCTTCACATGGAAATTATTTAAAAAATTAATGAATTTCTGAAAAATATCTCTAGTAATATTGACCAAATTACCACATGCTTAAAACATTTTCATGCCACATGAAATATACACTTTTAACAAGGAATACAATTTCAAAGCAGACATGGTTGCAAATTCTTCTGGTTCTAATAGAATCTTTACCAAAGGCAATATACCTCCGTGTGGTAAAGCTTACTGGACAATGAATATCAAGTAAAACTTTATAAATATAACCAAGTACTGAACATTTGTCTGGTTACGTTCGTGATATATTAACTAATTTGTATCAATTTTATTGGGTATAATCAAAATCTTTCTCCAACACATGTCGAACAACAGAGTTGATTTTTAAAATTGTATCCCTTATTATTAAGGAAGTTTTCATATACTGAATATTTTTTCTTAAAGAGAAAAAATCTTTTAATACCGCTAAGTGTAAAAATATCACAAAACCAGCGCATTATTATATTATTTTTTTAAAAAAGCAATATCAAAATTCCGAACGGATATTTTACTACCCATACCCTGAACTGTGTAGGAGAGAGGGTTCATATTTCTAGCTAGATTTTTGTTCAATATTTTGAATATAAGAAAGTAAATATCGAGTTTAAAGTTGAAATGGAAGGTGAAGGCATGCCCATTTAAAATCCAGAGGCAGAGACGAGTCACTTTAAAAATGTCGTTCAAAATATCTGTTCCCCCCTCCCTAAAGGTTTAAAACTTCCTAGATATATTCTTTAAGATATGGTGCATTTTTTTCAATAAAAATCCAAAACTTAATTTCTTTTGAACAGACTAAAATATTTCGGGGTACAAAAAAGTTATTACAACAAATTAAGCGTTTTAAATAGATAGAGGTGCGCTTCTTGTGAGGTCAATTTTCAGCTATTGCTTAAATATGTTTAAAAAAACTGAAGAGAATCCAAAGAATGAAGGGATTGTTAAGAACGTTCTACTCGACAAACGCATTACGCCAGTGCTTCAAATAAACAAGTGAAATGGGTACTTCTTCTAAGATTTACTAACCTAAATAAAACAATAAATGAATAAATTTGTTTGATGCATGTTGTAACAAGGCCATAAATGTAAGGCCAGTACTAAACAAGAACGAGATAGCATTTCCACCAGAATTTTTAAACTTGTGTAACATGCAAGGTCTGTAAATCAACTCAGCCAACTTACGAAGAGCAAATTACCATTTTAGGTTTGTTCACAATCACACTGTACATATTTAAACTAATAACTAATAGTGATAGTGTTACTGATAAAGATACATTAGGCTGCTCTGTAACTTCTCATGTGAATGACAATTTGATTATAAATATATTTGACTATTGCACACACATGCACATGTGGAACTATAAAAATAAACCTCAAACAAATTACGAAAGAGGCTAAATTAAAATTCTATAAATTAATGGCAATATCCATTTTGCTATATAGCCCAGAAGGTTAGGCATTAAGCAAAGGTAACGAGAGAAAAATAGAGGCCGTAGAAATGAGATCCCAACGCACAAAATGACTCTACTCTGCTCTTCGAAGCAGGGGCACTGAGGAAAGAGAAAACTTCCGGAGTATGACGTCACAGAGCGAGTGACCTGCCGATCCCTGGACTACGGTAGTTTTCCTAGTAGAATTGATCAGTTAAGAACCTACCCACATTACTTGTTGCATATCAATAGGGCGTGACCTCATATCAATGGCGTTGTTCTAGAAATACGAAGCGCTGAACTTTCTCAAAGCTGAGAAAGTGTATATAAAGGCTCACTTAACCTACAAAACATTAGTTTCTTCAAAAAACATTTAGAAGCTCCTCTAAGTATACTAAAATTCAGCTCGAAGACACTAATATTGATCTTTTGAACCAAAAATCACAATTCTTATTTTGACCACAGTGACAAAACTCATGGTAAACGTTTTTGGTGCTCATTATGTTTGGATTTCTCATTAAATTTCTTAGTTTGTTGTATTTTGTGCTATGTTTCTTTCCCTAGCAATGCTCCCGGTAATGCTACCATTAGCTGCGTCATTTATCCACTACTACGAACCGGAGATTTGATAAACGAGCAACCTTAGACACAACACATGATCCTAGTAATAAACAGAATATTTATTTTTACTTTCTCTACTACATAAACTTTCGTCAAATGGAAGATCGTTATTCCGTTTTACATTATAGCCGTGCAAAGAGAACGGAATCTCAAAGCTTTAAAAGATTTGACTATCGCTCAAAGCCTACTGTATTCTAAAGCGCGTTCCACCCTTAGAAGACAGTACACGTTAAATGGAGCGCAGTGTTGCAACATGTACTAAACCAAGTTCAGTCTTAGGTTTGTCCGCATCAAAACAAACCCATGTGACCAGTGCACCGTGGTACAACACGGTAGCAATGCGTGCAAGGAAGTAGTCCCATTGTAGTAATCTGAGTTTTAGAATGAATTTATCGTTAAATGATATAACATTCTACACAAATACCTGAGAGGTTAATTAACGCTGATGTATACTGATAAACAGAGCTACAAGTCCCAACATGCAACTCGTGTGAGGACCTGATATCCTAGTATTGTTTATAACAGCAGTTCCTATTTAGAATCATGGCGGACGGCCGCGGTGAATTCGCTCTTGTGTCTTCGTCGACTTATGTAAAGCATAAAGCGGGAAAACCATTGACTAATGGTGAAAAAACAATAGTGTTAAACGTGTATTATAAGTTGTGTGAGAAATATCCAACTGTTCCCATCAAAGAAGTAGTGAAATTAACTTCTGAGTTCACCAGTGTTTCGAGTACCAGTATAAACAGTGCTCGTAAAGAAAAAGCTGAAACGAAAAGTGGTTACACCCGGGAAAAAACGAAAGCGTGTGAATTACGCCATGCAAGAATGTGACGAGTTTGTTAGAAACGCAATTCGTGTTACATGTTAGTCACTCTTTAAATTGACGGAATAAAGGATCATTTCGTTTCTATTACGTTCTATTTTGTACTCACCACGTGGTTATGTTGTGACTATTTCTGGCGCGAATGGCGGAAGGATACATTATAACTGTGCACTGGCCACCTGGGTTCAATTTCGCGCGGATCAACCTTAGAGTGAATAGATAGTAGTTGCGAATCTTTCTCCGCGAGCGACTCCGAGGTGGCCGGAGTCCTGCACTTAGTCCTTCAATTGCTGCTTGACGAGATGGGCACTTTTAACTTTGGTATCCCTGCATGCCTTTGTTACTGTATGACCTAAATTTACAAATGACTCGTCTGTATAAACAACTGATTTCCCCTGGTCCCTAAACCTTTTTATGTCTTTTAGATATTTATGTCGTCTCTTTCTATTAATATGCACTTGTTACCCTTCTTTCATATTCGAACCCCAAATCAGAGTGGCCCTTGAGAAATTTGGTAGGGTCTCATCACTGTTGAATAGTGACAAAATTATATTCAGCATGGGTGGAATATTTGCAAACTGTAAAGAATGAACAATTTGCCGCACTCTACCTTGCACTATTCAATCATATTGCGTTAACCTAGCGTTTTGTGTAGTCCCGCCCTTTTTGCTTTCTTTTTCGATGGCGTTCTTAGAGGTCCTTTCATTAGTTCCTTTTTAATCATACACACTACTGCTTCTGAACACCCGATAGCCTTAGCTGTTTCTTTTACTGTCTTACACGCATTTTACTTCAAAAATAATCTAACACATTCATAATTATTTGGCGTTCCTTACTTCTTAATTTACCAACATATCGTCTCTTCCTAGCTTCCCCCTCCATAACTACAAATATTTAAAAAATATTAAACAAATAACGCAATAACAGCTCACAGTTACACACACGGTTTCTTTCGAACTAATGTTATTGCTGCTCCTTATACTATCTTCTGTGTCAGGCCTGACGCTGAATAGATGAATACCTTTTGTTTGCCTTACTGGATAAAAGAAAGAGGTTGCTGTCTTTTGGTTTATTTTAAAAACTTTCTCCAACCTTCCTCAACATTTTTTCTCGCTGGTTCCCTGATGTAAACTCAATAACAAAAAAGTTTCACACTGCGTAACTTTTGCAGTGCACAGATATAAAATTATCCGAAAACATTTAAAAAATTATAACACTTAACTAGGTGAACATAGGTAATTCAAAGTAGGCAGGTAGTAGCACTATTGTTTACTCTACCTAAGAACAAAATATAGATGCATTCTAGCAGTTAGTTTGTTAGTTAGTGCGTGATGAGTATAGAAACAGCAAATATCGGACTTCTATTGAAAAAAACGTTTTCTGAAGAAATTTGGACCTATAGAAATGTATAATGACTCTGAAAAGGATATAACCTGATAGAGAAAAAAATTCTGCATAGGATAATGTGTTCAACTCTGAAATTTATAACAAATGAATATTTATACCATGCTATTAGGAATCTGGCAACAGCGCGAGGTTAGAAAGGGACGCGGCTAATGGCAACTTGTATGCGCTAGATAGAGACAGAGATGTCCCATTTAACTCCATACTGTCTTCTAAGAGTGAAACGCTATATAGTATTCCCTGCACCTACAAGCGAATGAGCGATAAGATAGCTTCTGCAAATGTTTATCTCAACAGAAGATATGGTAATAACAGTTTGTAAGAAAATATATATAGTATCTGCACCATTATGTGCCCATCACTAGGATTTATTAGTGCACAACATCGTATTTTTGAGAACTTTCGACTGTTTTCCCAATAAGAGCTCTGCTGTTACAAATATAGCCAAGTATATGTGCGTACTGCATTGATTCGAGCCTCTGCGCATCGCTATAGTTTTTGTAGGCAAGTGGGAAATGTTCATTAGAGTAGCAATATCGTTAAATTGGGACTCGTTGTAGCGACATTTGACCGTAATAAGAAGAGTGAGACTGCTGTCCCTGGAAGTGAAGATTCAGCAGGAAGGAAGCAAGTTAATCCGAGTAGGGGAGGAAAACGAGGTCCTGGTGTCAAGAGAGAAGAATTTAGAATGAGAAAATGGAGGAGGGGTAGAGGAACTGTCGGCTGAAATCTATGACCTCCAGCACTTAGATAATAGAGTTACCCCATCTCCCTTCCCATTTACTCTTGTTCCTATTAAAAAAGGAAACCTGAGGCCCGGTGTGATCTCTTAGCCCTTCTTTATCAAGTAGAGATCCTACACTCTCTCTTTAATTGATTTTAACGAAATGTGAACTCTGCAGATAGAGCTTCCCAGCCTTGTTTAAGTAAGCATGAAAAGTAATTACCAATTTAAAGATATTAATTCCTTTGCGAGCGTTACTTAACAATAACGGAGCTTTGTTATGTCTGCACAAATACCGGGTGATACTGAAGTTGCATCACTGTCCTTACTCTCTAAGCCGGTAGAACACCATTTAGAATCACCGTTCTCTCTCTCAATAAATTCAGTGACCAAGGCTCTGTGATCAAAATGTGTTTGCATTACAGTATCAACCTTGCGTAACATATTGCGTAACACATTGCGTAACACGGTCTCTCCATTGTTTTACATCCCTTAAGGCCACGATGTAGTCCTATGGACTTTCTGAATGCTGTTTAAACGCCGAAATTGATTTTAAGTTTCTCAACAACTGTTTAACATGATAAAATGGAACGATTTTTACTTTCTCTTCTACGTGTAGTAAAGTAGAGGAAGTATGTATTCCACCCAAAAATTCGATGTCGAGATTTCACCGTAAATGTGTGTTTTGAGGCCCTCAGAATCCAAAGAAAAGCATTTTAGAAAAAAGGTGCGCAGGTGTGTGTGTGTGTGTGTGTGTGTGTGTGTGTGTGTGTGTGTGTGTGTGTGTGTGTGTGTGTGTGTGTGTGTGTGTGTGTGTGTGTGTGTGTGTGTGTGTGTGTGTGTGTCAATCTGTGGACAACATAAGTCGGTTAAAAGGCAAAGTTGGTATTTAAGTCTTTCAAGGAGATGACACGAAGATTTAAAAAAAAAATCCTCTACCTTAAACTTACCTTTCCATGAAAAAGTTTTGAAAAATTTTGATTTTCTTGAAAATAACTGTTTTTGATTTTGATTAGAATGTGATATTTGATATTTTTTGTAACAAATAAAATGTATATATTGAATTTTCTGGTTATAGCCCATGTAATCCTATTTACTCTGGATGACTTTTGCATAATTGGTAAACCGTAAGAGATAGACCAAAACTTAGTATACAAAACATGTAGATCTTGCTAAAACCATAATTTATGTCTAAATAAATTTTTTTGTGGAGTGAGTCATTTCGGATGTTAATGTGTGAGTCAAATGGAACATCGTTGTTAATTTTTTATATGTTAACCGTGCAAGGAGGACGGAATTTGAAAGCTTTAAAAGATTTGACTATCGCTCAAAGCCTACTGTGTTCTTAGATTCCCCTTGTACCTACAAGGAAATACGCAATAAGATAATTTCTGCAAAAGTTTATCTCAAGTAACACGAAGGAGATATAGGCAATAAGCGATTGTAAGAATAGTTAGTCATGTGAGAGCAACACATCAGACTTTTTTGTATTTATTTTACTTTTGCTTAACTGTATGGTCAAATACGACGAGTTTGCTAGGAAATACTTCGGTGTGTGGTGGACAGTTAGTGTTCTAACCTAAAATATGTTTAAAATTGTGTAATTTTTTTATATATTACAAATAGGACGATTATGTTATAAATGCATAAAATAAATGCAGAAACTAGGTAGCAAACATCTACGGGAAAAATGTATTAATTTGTATATGTGTTTTACCTTTTAATGAGATGTTTATTTCCTGGACACCAGATCCTCTATTCTTTTTTTTTTTTTTTTTTTTTTTTTTTTTTTAATTAACGTCCTCCAACATTGTGTCATATCGGACGGTGAGTGAATGAAACGGGTGAAATGATGCTCAAATGAGCCCGAGGTCCATGGAGCTTTAAGTTACCCGACATTCGTCTTCTCAGGGTAGGGAAAACCTCGGAAAAAAACCTTACCCGGATAACTTACCCTAAGCGAGATTCGAACTCGCGACCCTTGGCTGAGTCTTCGTTAGTGGGGGTATGAATGACAATTCTAGATTCGAGTGATTTCTTCATTTCGTTTTGATTGCTTTAAGATACCCTCTGACACATTCAGCACACACATTATTCTGACTGCATGTGTATGTTAAATGTTTTGTACTCCCTAAGAAGTCTAGGGGTACGCGTACCCCAGGTTGCATATCTCTGTTCTAGGTCTCATCGCTGTATCGTACCATCCTGCTTCGTCACCTATACGTAGGAAGATCAGCGAATACCTCTCTACCTCTGACGAACGGGTGCCTTAGGATGCCATTCAGTGTATCTGTTTTCACTATCTCTCAATAGATGGCACAGAATTCGCTATTACTGTCTATTTTCATGTTTACTATTGTTTTAAAATTAAAGTAGAACTTTTAATCGTGATGTTAAAATCCAATCCGATATTTACCTTGGGACTGAGGGAAACCAAGGAAGAATCCCAATGAGATTCGTCGATGCACAGGATTTGAACCCGGGACCTCCCGAATGTGGACCATAGACAAGGCATCTCCCTACATAAATAAAACTTTGACGTAGGATACAACCATCTTTACGGGAGGTCCAGACATGGGTACAAACCTGGGTGGCGCAGAAGCAAGAGCAACAACTACCCACCATAACACCGCAGGAAATTTACAAGCTCATTAGGAAATTGCCTAATGGGAAAGCTGCCGGTCCAGACAAAGTGACTAATGAGGAACTTAAGCATCTCCCGAGAAAAGCTCTGGTGCAACTAACAAAGATATTTAACGCCTGTTTGCAGCAAGGCTATTTCCCCTCTACTTGGAAACGAGCTAAGGTTATCATGCTCCCAAAGCAAGGGAAAAGCACCAGACAACCGCAAAACTACCGTCCCATTAGTCTTTTGTCTACTATTGGTAAACTGCTCGAAAAATGTATCCTTTCTCGAATTCAAAAACAAGTCTCGGCAACACATGAACTCTCAAATTCACAGTTTGGCTTTAGAAAAGGACATTCCACTGAACTACAGCTCCTCAGACTAACTGATGACGTAACAGAGCAATTTAACAATGGGGCTTCAACGTTGGCGCTATTTCTGGACGTAGAAGCTGCATTTGACCGGTGCTGGCACAATGGCCTTATTTATAAACTGCACCACAATTTCCCGGCTCTTCAAAATTATCTATACTTGCTGCACAATTTTCTAGAAAACCGGCAGTTTTACTTCCAAGTGGGCCGCTCCTCCTCACGGGAGCGAGTGATGCGGGCTGGCGTCCCACAAGGGGCAATAATGTCCCCTTTTCTGTATATATTATTCACCAATGACTTCCCAGTGGACGCCAGATGCAAGGTCGCCATGTATGCTGACGACACTGCAATATACAACCACCATAGAAATCCACGTTTCGGCCTTGCAGAAATGCAACGTTATGTGAACAACTTCCTCTCATGGCAACATGACTGGAAAATCAAAATTAATCCCGACAAATGCCAGCTGATTCATTTCTCTAAGCGGCGTCACACTTTGGCAACGGACCTAACGGTCGGTGGTCAAGTATTGCACTGCCGTCAGCAAGTTAAATACTTAGGTGTCACCTTGGACCGCACAATGTGTTGGTCCACCCACATAAAAAATAGCGCCAATAAAGGCAGACAGCGGCTAAAGTTGTGCGCCCCCATCTTCCGTAGTAAACAGTTGCGACTAAAGTCAAAACTGATACTATATAGGTCATTTATTCTCTCGGTGGTCCTGTATGCATGTGTGGCCTGGGCTAATGCCTCCAAAACCGCCCTGAAACAACTCCAAACCCTCCAAAACCTCTCCCTCCGGAAAGTCCTCTCTGCTCCCATCCTAACCACTAACCAAACCCTTCACCAGGAAACCCAGATCCTAACCATTCCCGAGGCAATAGCGAAAAGAGCCACTGTCGCGTGGGCACGCATCAGAAACCATGACAATTACGTGATTGCCAATATTGGCAAAGGTGAGCCGAAGCATCGGAAACACACTAGAATTAAGATGTTTTAGACGTCGTTCGGCTCACCGACTGGTGTGCGTCCGCGCAAAGAAGGGCCCTAGGCCGCACACACACTACCTCAGAGGCCTGTATCCCAGGGAACCAGTCAGGAGCTGCAACCTGGTCCGCCCAGGAAAACTGCGGAAAAAACTGTACATAGTAAAGTGTATATAGTGCAGTGTGTGTAAATATGTATATACGAGTGTGTGTGTGTGTGTGCGTGTGATGGGACATATGTGTGGTATGCCCAGGAGTGAGTGAGTGTATGTATCCGTGTATATAAATTAAAAAAAAAAAACTATCAAAAACAGACAGACAAAAGACTGAGAATACGCCCAAAAACTGTTCTTGGTGGGCTAAAGCCGCTCACTGTATGGGTTTTTGATGATATAAAACCTAACAAGAGTACCCATGTAAATATTGTAAATTATAATTAATGTCAATTTTAGCCTGTAAGCCGGGCCCCTCTGTACCGGCACCAGGCAAATTTTTCCTCAATAAAATAAGTCTAAGTCTAAGTCTACAACCATCTTTTCCAAACATAGGTAGCCTATTTCAATTTCCCCATGCATGCTACAAATTAATGCCACATATGAAGGAATAATTCTCAAATCGTATTAAGTCCTCATTTAAAATAGTGGCCAATTCATTTTGCGTCTAACTCTATTAGTTTCCAAGCAAGCAAAACTTGCAAAATGGGGTTCACTTTGAATCTTATTTTGTTCACCATTTGGTCCAATTCAAAGCATATTAATTCCTTCCACTTCCAAAAAATCACACATCGCAAATAAACCGACAAGAATGAGCGCCGAAACAATTCAGTGCAGACAAATTTATGCACAGAAATTGCCCATCAGATAAAGAGGATAGTTACACTGAAGGAACTGAATTCAGTAATTTCACATTTTGTTAACGAGTTCAGTAAACAAATTATATATTATCTCGTTCCTTAACAGCTTTTTCACAATGATTAGACATTGTAATCTTTAACAAAACATTAACTTGTATATTTTGTTTTGTTTATGTAAGCAATTGCTATGTTCAAAACTCATCACCTAACAACCAGTTCTAAGAGATTTAAATATGTATAAGCTTTTTGTACTTCCATACTGTCATTCTACCCCGAGGGTGATTTGTAATCAAACCATTTCCTCAATTGTGTAACTCGATGAGCATACAATAGACAACAGAACCGTTAGTTTTCAGGAATTGATAAAGAATGTCATATGAATATAACACATCCTATTTTTCCAATCCTCCACTAACGTCATTTCAGGACACCATGTGCGATATATGTGACTCCAGTTGATTTGCATAAATTCTCTGCCAACTGGACTGCAAAATAAAAGTATAGGAAAAAGATCATTAAAATTGCCCTTTGAAGGGAGATAAGAACAGAAAATGAGGGATAATTATACCGTATTAATGACATAAACTGCACAGTTGCCTCGCTATTACCAGACCGTAATTCCTTACACTAATCGTGGCAAATTTGCAGTGATATTTTTTGTGTGCAGCAAATCACTAACGTAAATAATTCTCATTTGCTGTTTGTGTGGTACACTCCAAACGTGGGTATAGTTGGTAATTATTCGATTGACATGGCGGTGATCTGTTTATCTCATTATCGCTTTTGTTGCTCCCGTCAACATAGTTTACTTGCACAGCTGTAATATTTTATTGGAATAGTATTTAAAAATCCCTCCCCCCAGTTTAGCCTTTTTCAAAGCATGGAGGGAAAGTATTGTTTCCACCCAACAATTCAATACCAAGATTTTAATAGAAATACATGTTTAGATGTCCCCTAAATAAAACATGTTTAGAAAAATCTGATGTGTTGCACTCATATGACTTTCCCTACTCTTGTACTAACTATTCTTAAAAACTTAGTTCTATATCTTCTCCTTGTTAGCTGAGATAAGAACTTGCAGAAATTATCTTATTGCTTATTTTCTTGTCGGTACAAGGGGAATATGGTAATACATTAGACTTTGAGCAGTTGTCAACTCTTTTAAACCTTTGAAATTTCTTTCTCTTTGCACGGTTAACATACAAAAAATAAATAACGATGTTCCATTTCATAATTTTCACAATTTTCCAAATCTCACAATAAGAATGAATATGTCCAAATTGGTTCACTCAAAAAAAAAAAAAAAAAAAAAAAAAAAAAAAAAAAAAAAAGGATTATACGGACATATATTGTGTGTTTTAGCAAGATCTACATTTTTGTGTAATACGACTTGGTCTATCTCTTACGGTTTGCCAGTTATGCAAAAGTCATCCAGAATAAACAGAACTACATGAGCTATACCCAGAAAATTCATTTTCCATCTAAAGGGTAGTTTAGGGTGGAGGAATTTTCTTAAAAATCTTCTTGTCACATCTTTGAAAAGCATTAAACGTAAACACCAACTTTGGATTTTAACCGAATTTTTGCGCGCGCACCTTTTTCGAAAAATGCTTTTTTTAGATACAGGAGGCCTCAAAACATAACTTCCGGTGAAATCTCCATATCGAATTTTTGAGTGGAATACAATACTTCGGCTGCTTAGTTACTAGAGAAATTATAGAGGTCTGTGTACAGGTGTGTGAATGTATGTCCAAAAACAAATTCATTTACGTGAAAAATAAAGAAGATAACTGAATATTATTGAATACATTACCAACAAAGTCTGGCAACAGATTAGAACTGAACAAACGACTGCTTTGTTTACTAATCGGCTTCCGCTACCACATAGGTGTTTACATCTACAAGTCTATCTGTTTACCTTCCAGCAATATCTTAAATTTGGTTCAGAATAATACTGTATATTGTATATGATTATAGTCTCATTAATTAGAAGGAGTGAAGGTTAAGTATTGCCGCTTCCAGTATTTAGATTTTAGAACATGAGGCTTATGAAGTAAAATAACAGCTTCCATAACTTAAGGCTTGCCAACTATGACAAAACTAAACAAAAGGATTCATATGAACGTATTTTGGTTCTAAGTACAGATTTAAGAAGTTCACAAATGTTAGAAACCCCAGTCATTTTATCAGATTAATTGCAACGATCATTATGATCAACAATTCATTCAGTTTACGGATTGAATATTCAAAACCATGATCCAAAATTACATCAACAGAGCGAAAGAAGTGTCATTTGTTTCTTTACCTGATTACCCTTCCCTTATGTGGGACTTACAAGCCAATGCCTCGGGTCAGACGCCTGTCGGGAAGCACAGGAAGCAGTGGACCGGACAGAGTGAAGACCTGGAAGCGGTTGGTCAGCCAAGTGACGATCAGGATGATAAGAAATTCAGTAGAAATCGGTTATTGGAAAGGTGATAATGGAGCAGTTGGTGGAAGGAGTTGCGGGGGAAACCGGAATACTCGAAGAAAACACGTCCTGATATCTAAGATATCTAAGGTCATACTTCAAATATTTAACTAATTAGATAGTACAGGAAGATAACTACATAATTAAGGTCATCTGTATGCCATCATAGTGGCTGAATATCTACTCTATTGTCAATAACGACGAAGTGACAGAATAGTATACGCAACCAAGGCCATTTGTCGGAAGTCCTTCAAGTAGACAGTGCTTTTCCTTCTGACATACACTGACCCAGATTAACCAATAAATCTAGTGCACCCTCGCTATTGACAAGTAAGATCAAGCTCCATTTGGATACAAACATAAAAAAATATTTTTTCTTTTTCGTTCACAAGCGCAAACCACTCATTTTATCACGACTTGGGCGGAATATTGAGCTAATAGCAGGAATTAGTTTTTTTTTCTTGTAAACTTTCATGTATCTGATGAAGATTAGATATAAATATAAGGAAAGCTGAGTAAGCCAGGTAGAAGAAATTGGAGCTTCACCTGCATAGTATAATAACTTCTGGTCATTAACTCAACACTGGTAAGTGAAGTTACGACGAAGTATTTCTCCTTTATAAAGTGCTATTTGGTACTATTAAAGCATAGTAAATAAAGGGATTCGTTCTTCACTTTTCCAAGCGCTGTTATTTAGTTTGGTGCCATTAAAGATTTAAGTGGTGATAGGCGGTCGTTGGTCTGGCGGTCAGCCTTCTACTAACGTTGATCTTCGATTAAAGATTACTCTGCCTGATGCAATGGGAAGTGGTAACCCCGTTAAAGTCGATGTTTCACGGGATAAGCTTTAGCCGTCCAGCACTTGAAGTGGAAAACGCCCATTTTTAAAAAATCTGATGCGTTGCACTCACATGACTTTCTCTACTCTTGTACTAACCATGGTTACAAACTCTTATTCCTATATCTTCTTCGTGTTAGTTGAGATAAACATTTGCACAAATTATCTTATTGCTTATTTCCTTGTAGATGCAAAGGGAATGTTAGAATACAGTAGACTTTGTCCGATAGTCAAATGTTTGAGATTCTGTTGTTTTTGCACAGTTAACGTATACAAAAATGAACAACGATGATCCATTTCACGAAAGCTCTAAGCTTTCCGAAACTCACACACATAACAAGGAATATCTCCGAAATGGTTCACCCTACAAGAAAATTTAGTGAGACATAAATTGTGTATTTTAGTAAGATCTACATTTTTTGTTTAGTATAATTTGGTCTATCTCTAACGGTTTACCAGTTATGCAAAAGTCGTCCAGAGTAAATACGACTACAGGGGCTGCAGCCAGAAAATTCAAGATATACATTTAATTTGTCATCAAAATATCTCAAACATATGATAGTTTAATCAAAATCGTTAGAGCCATTTTCAAGAAAATCAAAATTTTCGAAAAATTTTCCATGTAAAGGGTAGTTTAGGGTGGGGCTATTTTCTTCAAAATTTTCGTGTCACATCCTTGAAAGAGATTAAACTTAAATACCAACTTTAGTTTTTAACTAACTTTTCGTTTTTGAGTTATGCTGTCCACAGGCTGATAGACACAGACACACACACAAACACACACACGCGCGCGCGGACCTTTTTCTAAAAGTGCTGTTTAGTTAAGGGATCTGAGAACATATATTCCGGTGAAATCTTGACATCTAATTTTTGGGCGGAATACAATACTTCTACTTTACTAAACTAGTAGAGAAAGTAATTCTACAATGTTTTTATTACGTGTGTTGGTACTGGTCGGTAAACAGAGCAGAAATTCAATAAGAGTTATGAATGAAGAATAGTTAGGGTAACACTTCTGAAGCACAAGCCTATGCCACTGACCTCTTGTGATACACTGTGTATTGAAGTGCGGTTAACTTGTTTGCCGTGGAGAATTTCCCAACTGACCTATTTCCGGAATCACATTACGGAGTCATTACCGCACGTAACCTATATTCCAGCACTGCAGAAAAATGTGTAATTATATAGGTGGGTGGGCAGCTGCACTAAGTTAATTAGTGCGGTCCAGTGCGTGTCACAAGATAACCCGATACATACATATGTAAATACGACGTACGATGTATAGTCCAAGCAACAAAGGAGCCCCCATTGTTATTTTAATTGAACATGCACTCTCTGTACAGAAAAAGGAGCTTCTTGCTTTTCTTCTCTTGCTGTATATTCCCTTAGTAGGTCAGGACTGAAATCTAGTTAGCATATAAAACAAGATTAATCGATTGGAAACAATGGCTGGATCGTCAAGATGAAGGCTGACTGCGGTTTTTGTGATTTGTGGTTTTAAACTGGTCTTATAGAGGCTTGATTTTTTAAAAACTGTATTGTCACCAAAATGCACTGTCCTGAATAATGTATTCGCATTACCATATGGACAATTTTAAAACTGCATTATGTATACAGGGTTTTTGAGGTATAAGTGCAGCTAAATAGTACCTTAGCACCGCGGCCGAGTGGTTAGACCGTTCGCCTCTCACCCAAGCGGCCTGGGTTCCATCCCAGGTGGGACTGTGGTGGAAGAAGTGGCATCTGGTCGGGTTTTCTCCGGCTTCTTCGGTTTCCCCCGTCAATCATTTCACCAACTGCTCCATCATCACCTTACCATCCATTTCGCCCACATTTCATATCTTCCTCACTCATACCTGGTACTGGGCTGACCACCTGCTTCCAGGTCTTCACTCTGACCGGCCCATAGGTTTCTCTGCTCCCCTACAGGCGTCTGACCCTAGGCACTGACTTGTAAGACCTAGGAGGTGTAAGTACTACATAAGGAGAGGGCAATTAGATAAACACGAAGAAAAAGTACCTGAATAATATACAGAGTGGGATAGCTCAGCCAGTGATATTTGTGGCCTGCATTTGGGAGGTCACAGGTTCGATTTCCGTGTCCGACCTTCCTGTCCTTGGATTTTTTGTAGGTTTTCCCGGGTCGCATCCCCCTTCCATTTTATTCTCTCTCCATCCAGTCTTCCCACATTGTGTCAGTGGGACCGTCGGTAGGATGCGCTGGAGTGCAGCTAAATACACTATTCGGCCGAGGAGAGGCGCTACGGTCGGCTGGCCAATCACCTGGTGGACTGATTGATCAGCCTGGTAGGTGGCGCACTCTGTCTAGCGATCTGGAATTCCTTCAGGATGAAGAACTGTCTGCATCTGTTAGGGACCCACCGTAGTGGTTCTGCATGTGATGTATTCTAGCCACCAATGGGGTACTATCATTCATGATTCCTCCGTGGGTATGATGCACAATAAACTATCGCTTGATGGGCCGAAATCCTCTTAGTGAGAGACAAGACAAGACCTTAATATGTATCCATTTCGGTGTCTTAGTTCTTTTTTCTCTTCAACACCTTTCCTACAAATTATCCATATAATTTACTAGCTGATGTTTGCCTGGCCCTAACTGCCGCTCGACGTCCAGAGTTGCTTATGTACTCAGTGTCAGCGTTACAAGTCTTCGAAGTGCTCTTGATTCTGAATGAATTTTGGACAACTGAAAAACCTTAAGAGATGAATAAAAGCTAACTTCACAAAAAACGTACCTTTTGTTAAAATGGACAAATTATGTCCAATAATTTTGTTTTTGTCTTTGAGTTAACTATATCCGAGATATTTCTTGTTATTGGCTAAAGTTTTCCAGTACTTTTCCCAATTTCAAGGTGGTTATTGCTTTTTTGTTAAATAGAAATCTTTCTGGAAAACGTACTTTCACTTGGCGAGCTGCATTAATACATACGAATCATGAATAAATACACGCTGTGTAGTATAAGGTACAAGGCACACCTTGTGACTATGTGCAAGACAAAATAAAAGATGAACATCGCATCACTGTCAGTTCAATACTGGAGACCGTGACCTTGTTTACGCAGCATATCCACACGCCCAGTGGATAAACACGGTGCAGCCCGTTCGGAGGTATTTTGCTCTTGTTAGAAGAAGGTGCGTGAGAGGTGAAAATGTGGGGTTGAGTAGTAATATTGAGGTGAAGTGCAAGGAAGCAAGATGTCTGTGAACAAAGACGGTGCGCTAGTATAGAATGCATGAGGAAGGGAGCTCCCGCCGAGCACCTGTTTGCACCATGTAATAACAGTTTGGCAACGTTGTTCCCCAGATCATCATGAAATTTGTATCATCATACGGATTTCCCTGAACGCAGACTGCTGCTGCTGCAGCCAAGTTTCGCAAGCTATTAGAAGCTGTATCTCAAGAGACGACCCGATAACAAGAAGCTGCAGCGGTTTACCATATTGAGATACAGGGCATATTCTATGATATTTCATATCCTTGCTTCTCCTTGTAAAGGGGAACCCGTGTTCTACTACACTCACTCTTAGCTCTGCACTGAACGTAGGTTGTACAGTAAGATTTTCTCTATCCCTTTCGGCTTACGAGTCATTCAAAAGTCACCCAGAGTAAATAGGACTACAGGGGCTATAGCCAGAAAATTCAAAATATACATTTCATTTGTCATAAAAATATCTCAAACATATGATATTTTAATCGAAATCGTTAGAGCTATTTTCAAAAAAAATCAAATTTTTCGAAAAATTTTCCATGTAAAAGGTAGTTTAGGGTGGGGCTATTTTCTTCAAAATCTTCGTGTCGCATCCCTGAATGACAGTAAATCTAAATACCAACTTTGGTTTTTTACCGACTTTTCGTTTTTGAGTTATGTTGTCCACAGACTGACACACAGACACACACACGGACCTTTTTCTAAAAATGCTTTTTTTTTATTCAGGGGACTTCAAAACATATATTTTCGGTGAAATCTCGACATCGAATTTTCGACTGAAATACAATACTTCCCCTACTTACCAGTAGAGAAAGTAAAAATGAACAACGATGTTCCATTTCACGTAAGTTTCAAGTTTCCCAAACTGACACAAAAATAAGAAATGGTTCACGCTACAAAAAAATTTATTCGGATAAAAATTGTGTGTTTTAGCGAGATCTCCATTATTTGTACAGTAAGATTTTCTCTATCTCTTTTGCTTTACGACTTATTCAAAAGTCATCCAGAGTAAATAGGACTAAATGGGCTAAAGTCATAAAATTCAAAATATACATTTCATTTGTTATAAAAATATTTTAAACATAGGTCATTTTAATCAAAATCGTTGGAGCCATTTTCAAGAAAATCAAAATTTTCCAACAATTTTCCACGTAAAGGGTAGTTTAGGGTGGGTTTATTTTCTTCAAAATCTTCCGTGTTCCATTCTTAAAAGAGATTAAACTTAAATACCAAATTTAAGTTTTAGCGACTTTTCGCTATTGAGTTATTCTATGCACAGACTCACACACTGACACATTGACATGCACACATATACACAGACACACATACGCACACGAACCTTTTCTAAAACATGCTTTTATGGATTCAGGGGGCCTCAAAATGTATTTCGGGTGAAATCTTGACATCGATTTTTTGGGTGGAATGTAATACTTCCTCTATATAGCGGCAGACGCCAACGACGCAGACCGTCGCGGAGAGGCAAAACACCACGCAGTGCCTTAGAAGGTTTTTTGCTCTCCCTGTGTTTATTATTTGGTAAGTTTAAACTTCAGTCATATATCAAGGTTCTTCGATGCAAATTAAGAAAATACAAGAGGTTGGTACTGAAACCTAGAATTTTTGCTTTGTTCACAGCAACCTAACTCATTATCACAGTTTTTGGTGATAATTATATTTGAATTTATGATTAAATGTCTTATTTCACTGTATTTCTATTATGTTTCTTTCCCTGCCAATAATACCACTACAACTGACAATCCTAACATTTACTACGTCATATGTAAATATGTCCAATGAAAACTGAGAAGTTTGAAAATTGTGTGCTTCTTTGGAGGTTAATTTTGATTTTTGCCTGGATAGTTGTCCTACTTTAGGGTTGTCATAAAAACACAGCCTGCTGATAAACCTGTAGAAAAAGATAATTTTGAACATGAACAATAAAGGATACAAATTTGTATACAAATATATGACAGATAATGTATAATATACAAAACTATTATAAAGTTTAGAAATAGAGCACAAAAGTAAACTTGGTAACCACTCCACGAGCACCATAAACTGTGCGTGTGTTTGCGCGCAGCGGGACACCTTGACCCACCGCGACCCCGACATGGATCTGTTGCGGGGTAAAGGGATGAGGTGAAGTGAGACCGTAGGCTTGCCAGAGAGCGGAGCCAGCGGAGCCAGCGAAGCCCAGAGACGCACAGAAGTTCCTAACAGTTCTAGATATTGTCACTTGGTGCACAACTGGACAGAGAGCGACGAGGCGACCCTTGCGGCCTGGGTAGCAACTTCCAGGGACGGCTAGGGAAGAATTCCAATGCACAAGCAGCTATGCCATCTACCCGCAAACGCTGGAACGAACTGCGCTACCAACAACACCTGAAGATGGCAATAGAGGGAAATAAGACCTCCCGAATGCGGACCACAGAGCCTCCCGCTCGTGCAGATAAAGTAGTCCAATTACTTCCTAATTATAAATTGGCATATTTTTATGTTATTTATGCATTAATTTTAAAGACAAAAATTCACCTGCAAAGTGCAATTTAAGACCACAATAGTGGGACAAATCACTTGATGCCATTGACTATGTCTTTTATACTTTAAAATCACAAAGGAATTACGACCTTTGGCTGTTCTTTCCCAGTATCAGAGTAAACTTGCACAAGTTCTTCTTCATCCCCCTGCAAGTCTAATTTCGAATCGCATCCCCCTCTCTATAATTTTTATCGCCCCTCTCCGCCCTTTATATTCACCCGTTGTAATTAAGCCAGAATGTTAATCATGCTCTTCGGAATTCCCTTCTCAGACAAGAAGCTTCCTCATTAACTTCATGCTACTATTTAGTTTTCTTTAGTTTGGGATCTCGTGTTAATTACACTGTTCTCAGCGTCAATAACAGGCAAATGCCCCAGCGAGCTTTCACACTATTTTGCTATATTCGTTCCACTTTCGTAAAGAACGGTGGGTAAAAATAGGACGAATATTGCGCTAAAATGCCGGGAGGGGGATACGCAATAAGTCAGCTCTTCGACTTCTGTCTCTGTCACCATCTCTAGAGCAGAGATCACTAAAAGGGGAAAAGGACTGGAGTATAAGTCTATGAAGACATAGTAGAATATCAGACGTTCGTTGTTTCTAAAGTTTCCAACCAGAGGCAGCTTTTATTACATAGAGCGGATAGGCGAAACATTGTATTCAAACAAAATATTCCGCTCCGGTCGAGTTACCTGTGTAAAGAACTTATTAACAATTATATTCACATATATACAGGGTGTCCCAAAATTAGACCGACGAACTTTGGGAGCTGATAGACAACATTATTTTAAACACTTTTTGTTAAGAAAAGCTTTTTGCTGCTGTGCTTGTTTAAGCGCTAGATGAGTTAATGCCATAGATTACTGTCTCCCACCCAGTTTAAGTATAGTATACGGCAAAATCAACAATGAAAATTAGTATTGCATTTCTCTCAGTAAGTCACTCAATCTTAACTCAAGAAACAATCACAGAACACAAAAACAAAACACAAACATCTCATTATTTACAATTAATCACAGTTTTACTATTCAAAGTGAATGTTGAAAAGCACGCCCATTGCACGTAACACAAAGAGTGCATCGGCGCGCACTATTCCGCCGTACTCTGGCAAAGATAGCAGCCATTCCTCTGGTTTAAAAGTTTGTCGGTCTAATTTTGTATAGTAAAGCCGTGATTGGCTGTAAACAATGAGACGTTTGTGTTTTGTTTACGTGTTCTGTGTTGTTTTCTTGGATTAAGACTGTGTGCCTTACTAAGCTAAATGCAATACTAATTTGCATTGTTGATTTTGCCGTATATACTTAAACTGGGTAAGAGGCAGTAATCTATGACAATAACTCGTCTAGCGCTTAAACGGGCACCACAGCAAAAAACTTTCCTTAATAAAAAGTGTTTAAAATAACGTGACCTATCCGCTCCCAAAGTTTATCGGCCTAACTTTGGGACAGCCTATATATAATGTTCCGGCTATCTTGGAAACTGTTCTAACGATTTTGATCAAATTCTGGGTTCAGATAAGACTTTACTTTTTAAATTTATCTGTATGGATGTCTTTCCTAAAAAAAGCCGCGACTTTACGGAAAAAAAAATTCTATTCTCTCTTCCACAAATAATCGTGCAATCCTCTGTGTTTAAAATATAAATGCTACTAATTACATTCATATTGTTTTCTCTACTCACTTTTAGGTTATATATTCGCGTTTTATTCTATACTCACTCACCTACAAACAATTTTCTGAAAAAAAAACCGCAATTTTACACCAAAAATGTATTTTCCTCTTCTACAAATAAATCATATTATTTTGTGCATGTTTGAAACAGGAATGCTATGTATTACATTCACTTTTTTCTCTACTCACGTTTAGGTAACACATTCACATCTATTTCTCTACTCACTCTTCTACAAACAAGTCATATCATCTATATATACAAAATGTACGTATATACATAACTGTTGACCTCGAAAACTGCTTGACCAATTTTTTTCACGGAGGTTTGTATGCTATTCATTTTACTATACAGTATATTACTTTCACATGCTTTTCTCTACTCACTTTTTTACGTAACACATTCATATATCCTTCCCTTCTCGCCCTTCAATATACCATGCATACAATTTTCTATGATTGAAATATAAATGCAATGTATTACATTCACAAGGTGTTCTCTACCCATTTTTGGTTTACCGGACATAATCACGCTTCTTTCTCTACTCGCACTTCAGCAAAGAATTGATACAATTTCCTATATCTTCTCCCAAAAAACGCGATTTAACAACAATAACAAAAACGCCGAGCGAAGGTCAGCCGTCCAGATACATGTACTTATACCCCCAAGGGAGCACCCCTGAAAGGCGGGATGAGATGAGATGAGAGGAGACGCCGGGCGACCAGACCTACACTAACGGCACAGATATTGACACAGGTTCCTAAAACTTCCTAACTGTGACGAAGTCTTTAGGCCTTCCGGAGCCACCTAAGGGAGATCTAAGCGTGGGGTCCATGTACCTAGAGGCCGCTCCCTGCCCGGATCCCACGGACAGCGACAAATGGAAGGATTTTGAGGCACCATTTTTATGTAAGTCCTCTGAAATAATTCAAATTGTGTTTCATATGAAGGATAATAATTTTAAGTGTTAATAAATTGTTCAAAACATTCATTAAGACAACACTGTTTCAACTATAAAATAGATCCGCACTACTCCCTATGACAACACTAATAGAATCTTATAGTTCTCAGATTGATGCTAGGCCGCGAGTAATAAAACATCCTAGTTTGTAAGAATGGTTAGTACAAGAGTAGAGAAAGTCATGTGAGAGCAACACATCAGATTTTTTGTTGTTGCGATAAGAGTTCATTGTTAAAGGAACCTAAAATAATGCAATTAAAACAAATATCTACCTTTTTCAGTTAGTTTAATGTAATACAATAACAGAAACCTTTACCCAAACGCAAACGCCACTTTTTTCTGCTAGCTGTTTGTGTTATTTTCTACTCATAACCTTACTTATAATTATTCTGTGTATGGGAACCAGTATGGTGTAAGTAGAGTGTGTAATTTATTACACTACTTAAGATAAATGCTGCATAATGAACCGTTGTACTGTGATTAACTACTTCACCGTATCCTCCCTTACAACGGCTATGTTCATACCCTTTCTCTGTTAATACAAGCACCTAACTTTATGACCTGTAGGTATTCTTGCATGTCGGCGCACGGGGCAGGAGGGGGAGGGAGAGAGGGAGACTGGTAACCACAAGGATCGAAACCAGTACTTGGTCACATCTATACCAATAAGGAGATTAGAATAACCAAACTCAGATTTCTCTTAAATACCTCTGAAGGCTGTTTGGACATTTAAAATCATGTAATATATTTTTGATTTCTCTAATACTTACAGACAGTAGAGGAAGAAGTATATACCATCCAAAAATACTATGTCGATTTTCATGGGAAATATATGTTTTGAGGCCCTCCAAATTAGAAAGTCTGTCTGTGAGCATAATGATTAAGCCCTTAAAAATCTATTTTACTTGAACTATGTGCTTTAATGAAATCTACAATTTTAGTGTAATACGATTTTGTATGCCCTTTAACTGTTTACGATTTCTGCAAGATCATCTAGAATGAAAATTAAAGATGTACGTACGTCTTAAACATATGGTATTTTAATAAAAACACTTGGAGTAATCTTTTAGAAAAAAAAAAATTCTAAACATTTTTCGTATAAAGGTTAGCTTGGGTGAAGTATTTGCTTGAGGGGGGGGGGGCGGATTCGTGTCAAACCCTTGGACGCAGTTGCACTTAAATCCAAGTTTGGTTTATAACCGACTTTTCGTTTTTGAATTAACATATTTCCGGTGAAATTTCGATATAAATATTTTAGTTAACGCACAATACTTTTTATAATTAGTAATTACTATTTATCTGTAAGATGACAATCAGATACAAGTAATTTTTGAGAAAACTTTATCGTGAAAATCCACTTGCCTTTTGGTATTTTGAGTTTACCCTGACAAAGGCCTATACGGAGTACTGCATGTGTCAACGTGTGGTAAAATCCTGTAATTTTTTGTTTGTTATAACTGTTTTCAAATATCAGTATCGAAACTCCAGTGCTTAGTGCGATGTCGAATAGCCTATTCGACTTACAACTGTAACTCCAGAAGCATAAATGAATCGAAGTTAATTTTGCTTATTAAAGTTCCTATTACATTACGGAAGTAGAATACTTTAAGACTGTTTGGGATTTAATAAACCGTAGTTCATTTAGGCACCCCTAGAGGCAGTCTATATTATTAAAGTTCCATTGCATCGTAATCGATAATTGCGGCATAAAACACTTGTAAACCTCAGCGATTAACGCGGTACACGATTTATATTTTCCCGTGGAGACAGCCACATGTGCGATGAGTGGATGTAAACAATTCGAGCACTCAACACACCCTGATCCAGCAGTAGCTATATCTCACAGTTCGTGTTTATTTCCATTTGATTCAGCTTTTGCGTTCAAATAGTAATGTTGAGGTTAACAGTGAGACATCGCTAATGATTTTTTACACGTTCAAGGAATAAACAAATTAATGCAAGAAAGCAATTAGAAGTTGCTTTCATTACTCTTAATAAACACTTCTTAAACAGTAATCTTCACACTTTTCACGTCGTTAAATAATCCGCTAAATTATGGCAGATTTGTCGTTATTATACAAATCAACTTACATCTGATCAATCCTTCCGATTAATGTTCAAATACTATACAGAACGTTCACAGTGCTCTTCAGACTTCACAAATATCACTTAATTCGTCGATAATCACACTTTTAAATATGCTTATTCGTATTTAAACACAAAAGTCAATTTCAAACACTTCTTTAATCCATGAATTAATTGCATGAAGATACATAATGTTAAAATCCTTACCGCAAGATGGACTGGTTTACTTTCACGAAATCCTTAATTATATATGGAACTCAAGAACTTTTCCTAAACAGTGGCGCACAGCAACTATAGTACCCATCCCCAAACCAAACAAAGATCTTACTTCACCTGAAAGTTTCAGACCTATAGCCCTCACCTGCTCTATGTGTAAAATACTTGAAAAAATTATAAATAACCGATTGCGTTGGAAACTAGAGAAAATGCAGTTCTTCACCGAACTTCAAAATGGTTTCCGCCAGTTTCGATCCACCACTGACCATCTTTTAATACTTGATTCTGAAATAAAAGCTGCATTTACACAGAAACAACATCTCATGGCAATAAGCCTAGATATAGAAAAAGCGTATGATAAAATTTCACGAGCTTACATACTCAAAACAATACGTAACATCGGTATCCGTGGTAATTTGTATCACTTTATTGACAACTTCCTTCAGGAATGGAAAATTAAAGTTCGCTACAAAGGAACCATGTCAAAAGAAGAATCCATTAATAGAGGTGTTCCACAGGGATCAGTAATCAGTGTCACACTATTTCTCATAGCTATCAACAGTATAGTAAGCAGTATTACACCACCTGTAAAAGGTATACTATTTGCAGATGACCTAACTATCTTTTGTAAGGGGAAAAACCCCTCTACTACTGCAACACTTCTTCAAGAAACACTGGAAAATCTGCACACTTGGACTAATCATGCTGGTCTTAACTTGTCATATCATAAATCCAAATGCATATGCTTCTCCAAATCACCATGTAAAGTCCCAAACCCCACAATCTGCGTGGATAACAAGCTAATCGACTCAGTGAAGGCTATCAAAATTTTAGGTTTAACGTTTGATGCAACTCTAAGCTGGAAACATCACATTGATGATATGAGAAATGAATGCCTCAGAAGATTAAATGTACTAAAAACCCTAAGCTGCAAAAACTGGGGTTTTGATCTCAGTACCCTCAAACGAACGTATCAAGCTCTCATTAGAAGTAAACTCGACTATGGAGCCCAGATCTACAATACAGCTAAATCTTCAGTTTTAAAGAAACTAGATACAATTCAAACAGCAGCTCTAAGAATATGCTTGGGAGCTTACAGAACCAGCCCTGTTTCTGCCTTAACAATGGAAACCGACGAACCGCCATTGAACGTCCGCAGAACAGATCTGAGCCTAAAATTCGCCCTTAAAACTTTAGCAAGACCCGAATCAATGATCTACCAGTACGTCTTCCCAGAAACGTCCAACCAACGTTTACAGGCTAATTCACAAAAAGAAATGTCATTTAAATCTAAAATAAGCAAATGCATTGAAGAATATAACATAGAAGTTCCTGCCATAATGCCCAGAAAATTTCATTGTCTACCACCTTGGAGAATACCAACTGCTCAACTAAATTTGAATATTACAGCTTACCATAAATCCCATACAGATGCATCTTGCTATAAACAGCTGTTTCAAGAAATAACAAATGCCTACCCTAACCATACATTTATCTACACTGATGGTTCCAAAACGGACAGCGACAATGGATGTGCCATAATTACCCCAGATAAGAAACTTCAGCTGAAACTCCCTAAATATTATTCCATATTCTCCTGCGAACTTTGTGCACTTAAGCAAGCTTTAACATACATCATCCAATCTAGTGAGAGTAAATTTCTTATAATTTCTGATTCATTAAGCTCTCTCCAAAGTCTCAGAGATCGTTCAACTGACCTCCAACTGCTTCAAGATATCCACAGTCTTTATTCCATTGCTCTAAATAAAAAGAAAATAGTTACTTTCATTTGGGTCCCTTCACACTGCGGCATTAAGGGCAATGAAGAAGCGGACAAAGCTGCTAAAGAAGCAAGTCGGTTAACAGACACACATGAACAGCAAGCAGTACCTTACCGTGATATTACAAAGTACTTCTCCAAACTAATAAAAACAAGATGGAAACAGGCCTGGAATCAATCGCCTCCAGAAAAACTACACATGGTAAGGAAAGGAGACACCAATTCTTCCCCTGTCTATTCTCTTAGCAGGAAAGAGCAGGTGATTATCTCACGTCTCCGCATTGGTCATACAAGGTTAACCCACTCATACCTCCTCAGCAAAGGCCAGCCACCACAATGTGAAGTCTGCAACACCCGCCTCACAGTAAAACATCTCCTCACAGAATGTAAGCAATACGCTACACAACGACAGCTTCATCACATCACTGGAGACTTATCCACCACTCTGAACACGCCATCCAACTGCAGAAGGGTGTTATCATTTCTCAAAGGTACGGGCTTGCATGCGAAAATATAATATGAAACATACTTGTTGTACTGATTTGATTGTATTCTCATGTTTTTGGTAAAATAATTGTACTAAATTTATTGTATACCGCTGTACTCCATAGAATAGTCGCGATATGACTTAATTGTTAAAGCGACTCTAAATAAATTTAAAAAAAAAAAAAAAAAATTGCATGAAGAAAAAAGAAAGTCAACATAACGAATTATTACAGAAGGCTGCCTATGCTTGCTATATTATGTATTCTAGATGCAGGGGACTTATAAAGAACTAAATTGTTATTGCTTATTGAGAAATACTGCGTCAATTTGAAACACTTATTCACTATTTTACCACTAGTACACACTAGTTTTTTGTATAGTTGTGTGAATCCTTAATTTTTGTATTTATTCATTCATTTTTGCTTTATTTATATGCCGTCTTTAACATCTAGGTTATGTTGACCGCTTCGCCTGCGGAAACTTGCTTACGGCAGTGATGTTCACTTTTTACTGTTGGTGTTAATCTTTGGGTTGTCTATACATTCACACTCTCATTCATTTTCCAGACTATAGCAGGTGGGAGACAATCCTCACTAATCCCCAGCCTCAAACCGGGAGTTGAACCTAAAATTCCTTCTACAACAGGCAAGTACTCACAACTCAACGAGAAGTTAAAAGGTTCTCTGTACATCTTGTTAAGTTGTCGGCGAGATGGACTCACTTCTTGTGACCGAAGCGTTAATGCCTGCCTACGCTGACTCTCCAGGTAGATGCCTAGATACCAATGGAGATCCTTTGTCTCCTTGTCAGGTCCAACAAGGATTTTATGGGATCTAGGAAGCGCTGCATCCTGTTCCCAGTGGCCCGAATATACAGTTCCACTTGGCACCACGAGGCTAAGTGCACCGCGGACCAGACCTCCCAATGACGAAAAATCCCCCCGTCTGGACCAGGGAGCAAACCCAGATCCTCGGCGCCAGAGGTAGACGTACTACCACTGCGCTACCGGGTGGTCTCCCAACATATTACTGTTGGAAGGATTTCATACAGTGGTAAAATATTTGAATAGGTAACTTCTTGATAAAGCAGTAATGTCGAAAAGGGATCCCATATTTTTAAAGAATGATTAGTGACCAGTGGTTAATAATAATAATAATAATAATAATAATAATAATAATGATGATGATGATGATGATGATGATGATGATAATGAAAATGATGATGATGATGATGATGATGATGATGATGATAATGAAAATGATGATGATGATGATGAAAATGATGATGATGATGATGATGATGATGATGATGATGAAAATGAAAATGATAATGGTGATGATGATGATGATGATAATGAAAATGATAATGGTGATGATGATGATAATGATAATGATAATGAAAATGATAATGGTAATGATAATGATAATGATAATGATAATGATGATAATAATGATAACTTAACGGAAATACCATATCAAATATTAAATTATGAACATTTTTTCAGAACGAAAGACCATTACCCCAAAAAGTAAAACAATAAGAATCTAGAAACAAGAAGTCGCGGGTATGTTCATGAAAGAAATAGGTGGCATAGTTCAGCATATTTATTTGTCTGATTACGTCAGCAGGCCTAAACCATGTTGTTATTGGTGGTGGTTGTGGCGGTGGCGGCGGTGGTGGCGGTGGCGGTGGCGATGGTGGTGGCCATGGCGATGGCGGTGGCGGTGGCGATGGCGATGGCGGTGGCGGTGGCGATGGCGATGGCGATGGCGATGGCGATGACGATGGCGATAGCGATGGCGATGGCGATGGCGATGGCGTGGTGATGGCGATGAGGACGTCTACGGTGTCACGGTACACTTTGCTCATAACTCAATGAAAAACTAGACTGAATAGATTTCCTATACATGTAAAATATTTAAGTAATATATGGACAAAGCACTAATATGGAAAAGAGATGCGATCTTGTGAAACAATTAAGAGCTATTAGTTAGCTATTCCGAAGTGTAATGCATATTCTCGTATTAAGTCCATAAATACCTACTTTCGTAATTCCAGAGAAAAAGAAGCTTGCTGCTGTTTCCATTGTCCCACTTTTCCCCAGTTTACTCACTTATAATTAAAATACATATATTACCTGATAAACCTCCAATACGCTACATTTGTAAGCCCCCCCCCCCCTCGCAGTATTTAATCTCGTTAAAATAGCAGATATATTAAAGGTTGCAATTTTAGTTGCCTCACTGGGTGTATTTAATCGATTCATTGCAGTATTGTTACTCCATTTATATACCTAGGTAAACGGGTTATACAGAATCGGTAATTAAATTAAAACTATTTTCAAATGCTGCGGAAGGTAAAGCAGTTTAAACGCCTCGCTGTTAGAAAACAAAGAACAGAGTTTATTGTGAAATGGCAATAACGTTGCGCGTATTTTATTATAAGTGAACCCATCGCGTTTCACCTGCGCTCTAAAGGACGTGTTTCACGGTTATTACATTTAAAATTTCCGTTCAGGACGAAAGTGCACATAAAATTTCCTGCTAATATAACCGGAAAAATTTCTTGGGTTTAATTTCCTCTCGCAAACAACAAAAACGACTCTCGTTCATGAAAATGCAACAATAAAACTGCGATAGACATCTGTCTGCACATTTCTAGGTTTCTTTCGGGACCATTTCCCAGAGTACAGCGGCTTTAACGAGCATTTGAAGCACCACAAATGCTGTTCAATCTCAGTCGAGGTAATAAGAAAACTTCTTCTGCAAGGGTCGACTTTAGTTCCGTATTTGAGGTTATATTAGGACAAGTGCGACTTCTGCTGTTATTGAAGCAAAGCCTATAAAACAAAACAGTTATTGTTTCGCGAGAATGGCAATGGATTTGATTAGCTTGTTTGTGAGCTGGAATGTTTTCCTTGATATATATTCATGCGCAGTGTTGATCACAGAAACCTAATTACATTCCTCAAATACTCCCATTCCATTCTATTAACAGTTCGGGGGAAAATATTCATTTCAAAGAAACTCAAAGGTTTCAGGTGACACTAACAGCCATTGCCTTTTATTTAATAGTATTTCACTTAAGTCGGTAGATGTGAATGCGGGATAATTCATTTAGCTGCAACTAGAAACGGCATGAAACAGTGCGATCAAAATTTAAGAGGCTTAGTTTTTGTGTTTTAAGGAAATCAATATTTTTGTAGAATACAAATTTGTCTACAGCTGGTTTTCCAGTTTTAATTCAGAAAAAGCCGGACTTCATAGACTATTACCAGAATATTTAAAGTACGCATTTCATTTGTCATGAAAATGCTTTAAACAAAACTGGTAGAGCCATCTTGAGAAAATCAAAATTCCCAAAACTTTTCAATGTAAACAGTACAGGAGCTACTTGAACATCTTTGTACATCTCTTGGCTTAATAAGTAAGTGTAAGCCTCCGGACATTGTTGATGGAAACTAGAGCCATTGGAGATCTACATTTTCTACACTTGCTGGAAAGAAGTTCTCTTGACTGAATTTAGTTTTTGTTGTAATATTGTGCAGGCTGGATCGCGTTCAAAATATTCCTAGCGTTATACCAATATAAGTATGGTCTATCTGTTACGTTTTACCAGTTATGCAAAAATAATCAAGAGTAAACAGACTATGTGGGCTATAGCTAGAAAATTCAAAATATACATTGTGTTTGCTACAAATATCTTAAACATATGGCATTTTAATTCAAATCATTAGTCCTTTTAGAGAAAATCAAAATTTAAGAAAAACGTTCAATGTAAATGGTAGTTTAAGATGGAGGAATTTTTTTCAAGCTGTTCTTGTCGCATCCTTGAAATATATTAAACTTAAAAGTCAAATTTGCTTTTCAGCCGAATTTTCGCTTTTGAGTTACGCTGTTCACAGGCGCAATACGTATGTTTTTCTAAAAATGTTTTTTGTTTTTGGATTTCGGGGCCACAAAGCATATATTTCCGGTGAAATCCCGACATCGAATTTTTGGATGGAATCACCGTCAATGTTTAGAATAACCTTGTATGACCACAATACCCGTTTGTTTATTGACTTATAGGAGATATCACATGAACATTGTCGTATTGCAGAGGCATTCTTGCACAGACGTTACTGTGAAAACCTCACGAGCTTGACAGGCTGACCAAGAAGTCGCGTGGTGAACCCCCGCAGGTAGGTACCCCATAGCGTGACGTAGATGGATTGTTTGGCTACACAAGTAGTTGTATAATTACCAGGGCTATCCAGTGCAATAAACTGCCAGGCACCTGCAGCTAAATTAAAATCACCTTATTGACTTTAGTGTCATCAGGTCTGTATTTGATTTATCTGTTGTTGGGGTGATGGCCACAGCAACTTTCAGTTAAACCATGAACTGTTACCTGGTGATTTTGCCAATTTATTTCCCACCCAGACCAAGGTCTGTACTTGTTGGTTATTGAACGGCGGTTAAGTGCGTGATAGCGAAATTAATGAGGTCCGAGGAGAGAAGTGTGTGTTTGACCAACAAGCTGTGGCCAGGCCACCAAAGATCACGGCGCGAGATATGTGTGTATAGTTCACCCCTCATGGGATCGTTCATGTCATACAAGCGACCACAACAGGTAGTAGGTATCTTAAAATGCCAACTGCGTGATAAAAGTAGGTCACGCTACACTGGAAAACGTAAATCTTTCACTATATTTTATATTGCTGAAACGCTTTGCGCGCGCGCGTGCGTGTGTTCCATTCAAAGAGAATGAAATTTCAAGAATATCAGATAGCAAACAGCTCTAGAAGGGTTTGACTATATCCTAAACCTACTGTAATCTTCTTTCCTTATTAATTTGGTCTTAAAAATACTTTAAAATTATTTGATCAAGATAATAAGTCGTTTGGTTTTAAAGGCAATTTTGTGTTCAAACTTTGAAGCACGAAGTACAGTAGCTTATATAAACTAATAAGAAACTAAACTCATCATGGAATCATATCATCCCTTTTATACATTTACATATACGAGCATTTCAGAAAGTATCTCTTCAAATTTTAAAAAAGTTATGTCTGCCACTCTTCCTGAAACAGACGTCCCGACGAAGCTATACTCGCCACTGGATGGGGGTGACGGAAGAGGAACAGCAGTGAAGGGGTGGGATGTCAGGTGGAGTGAGGCAAGAATGTGTTTCAGTGAAGTGGCACACTTGAGGTGATTTTGCCCAGGTCTGATCTAGATTAACGTAAACTCGATGGGAGAATAAGCATTTTAACATAGTTTATTGAAGAATGGGTAGGAGAAAGATAGTGAGAGAGAGAGTGAGTGTGTGTGTGTGTGTGCGTGCGTGCGTGCGCGTGTGTGTGTGTGCGTGCGTGCGTGTGTGTGTGTGTGTGAGAAGCAAAACACGCAAAAAATACAAGTGTTTGTTGTACCTCCGATGAGAAAATATGTAAACCAAAGCCAGAATTCTTGTTATAATACTGAACAAAGAAACTGAAACCGTATTTTTCTTTCGGCTTTTGGTATTTTCTGTAATGTCTCCCCTTAACCTATCTTTCTATATTACGTACTTTTAAGGCCCAGACCACTAGCATAGTTACCTCCAATTAATTGTTTGAAATTAATTGAAGTTTTGTTTCGGCAGGGAATCCAGTGCTCACAAAATAGAACTGTTCAGTCATCTATTGGATACTTCATAACTATTAAGTATTGCAGAATAAAAGCATGGCAGGAAAATCAACTTTGTATCACGGAATTAGGCATCTAATTTGCCTAATACCGAAAATGTTATGCAGAGAGTCACTGAATCTTAATACACATCCCACGAGATAAACAGAGTAGGCCGTGC
Source organism: Tenodera sinensis (assembly GCA_030765045.1). Classification (NCBI taxonomy): domain Eukaryota; kingdom Metazoa; phylum Arthropoda; class Insecta; order Mantodea; family Mantidae; genus Tenodera; species Tenodera sinensis. The sequence continues at coordinate 35,867,227 of CM060961.1, read as the reverse complement.
TCAAATCAGGAATTACCCACAATAATCATGGCGGCCAACTTGAACGAGTGTGTTGATTCTAAATCGAAGAAAATTGGAATATAGACTGTAATTCTCTCATAGCTGAAAAATCTGAAGAGAGATACGAAAGATGATGTAAGTAATATATATAAATTAAGTTCAACCATCAAGACGAACGTTATGTTAGTATTTCACATTTTATTCACACGCCATGCTAAATTACTAATTTTCTCCCAAAATTTGTGCGCAATACACGTGTGTCAGGTGTTTTAATAATCTTTGGAAATTGAAAAGAATCGACTCGCCTCGTGTTTTCAAACCTTTGCTCGGGCCAGTAAAAATCACTTACCATACGTATATCGCAATATAATGTTATAGAGTTAACCATTTCGGAGATATTCGTTGTTATTGTTATAGATTTTCAAGTATTTATACCTTTCTCAAATTGGAAGCAATTCGTATTTTGCTTCCTCATGTGCACGTTAAGTGCAATTGTGATAGCCACATTGGGTGTGAGGTATTCCCCTTCATTGTACTGTATTTATGTCATTGAGCAGCAATTAGAAAATAGTTTGGAACATTCGTTAAGCACTAGTGTCAGAGTCGTAGTACATAGGTCGTTGTGAGCAAAGCACGCTTGGGGAGGTGCATCTGGACGGCCGGACCTAACAGTGGTCTGGGCGAGAGTGGAAGCCTGCAAAGAGCTGATAGCTCTGGGGGCATGTAGACGAGGAAAAATATATCAAAGAACAAAGTGTAACGCTACCTGCCTGCCGCCCGCCCGCCCTACGTGGTGAGATGGAATCGCTGGCTTGGCCCTCCATCATAACAAATTCACCTTGATCTTCCACTGCCGCTATTAAAATTACAGTGGAGAAATTTCGCGTGCAGCCGAAACGAATAAGCCTCGTGAACCTGCATTATGAGTAGCTAATTTACGGCACTACTTTTATTTGTTGTTGCTGTTTGCAAGGAATTAGCGTAAATAAAAAGCTTCCTCATGTCACAGCAATACAGCTCGCTAAATTCTGTGTTGGGGAAGGGGTTGATTAAGAATAATGGGAAGCCCAGAATTAACAACGGCTCTTTGCAGGGGTCCTGGAATTTCACAGTCGTAACGTCTGCTACCTATTACTGAAGGAATGTGCAAATATCTGCAGCCCTTGAACTTAGCTATTTTAATATCCAGTATTCTAAATGTTTAATTAGAGTTTTTACACATACATATGTAAGATAATGTGCTTAGAAAATGAAATAAAAGTTATATATCTACATTTTTACTTTGTTTACAAACAAATCTGATGTGTTGCACTCATATGACTTTCTTTACTCTTGTACTAACAATTCTTACAAACTCTTATCTTCATATTAATACAGATAAACATTTGCACAAATTATCTTATTGCTTATTTCCTTGTAGGTACAAGGGGAATATGGGAATACAGTAGGCTTTGTACGATAGTCAAATCTTTCAAAACTTTGAGATTCTGTTCTCTTTGCACAATTAACATACAAAAAATGAACAACGATGTTCAATTTCACGAAAGTTAAGGTTTCCGAAACTGACACACATAACAAGGAATATCTTTGAAATGGTTCACTTTACAAGAAAATTTATTGTGACATAAACTGCGTATTTTAGCAAGACCTACATTTTTTGTATAGTATGATTTGGTCTCTTTCTAACGGTTTACCAGTTATGCAAAAGTCGTCCAGAGTAAATACGACTACAGGGGCGTAATTCAGAAAATTCAGGATATACATTTCATTTGTCATAAAAATATCTCAAACATGTGACATATTAATAAAAATCATTAGAGCCATTTTCAAGAAAATCAAAATTTTTTAAAAATTTTCCATATAAAGGGTGGTTTAGGGTGGGGCTATTTTCTTCAAAATCTTCGTGTCACATTCTTGAAAGACATTAAACTTAAATACCAACTTTGGTTCTTAACCGACTTCTGGTTTGTGTTTTATGCTGTCCAAAAACACACAAAACTGTTAATTTGCAAGATTGTTTCACTTTCATCCTGAATTTCCAACAATTTTGTTTAAGTCTAATAAACTGCCATAAACGCCTACAACCGGAGAACGCGCAAGGAACCCAGGAGCTACAAGATGTCACTCACTCCGTGGTAAATTTGCTTCAGTTTCGGGATCTTACACTTCCGAGGTGAAATCATTAATTCTACTCTTTCCTTGACGTGGCATCTAGCTGCTGCTGGGATATTAACATGGTCTGGTGGATTGCTTAAATATGGTGATGAGGTTACATTTTAATAAAAGCTACATGTTTTGCCAACCCAACATCCTTTTTATTTCCTTTATGTCGTGAAAATGCCACGACAGTGAAAGGGAAGCCAAAAGATGTGGCGTTTATTTTCTTCTTCGTGGCGCGCAAGCAAGACATCAGTTAATGTGAATATCACAGCTTCACAAAAATAATAAAACGAGATGAGGCAGGTGCGCGCGCACAATAGGTGATGACCGTGTTACTTTCACTTAAAGTAAAGCAACAAAAGAACAGCGGTATTTATACCAAGCTGAAGCGTTGCGCTCTGCTACTAACTGTTTCTTTTTAATTTATTTATTTATTTAGAGTCGCTTTAGCAATTAAGTCATATTGCGACTATTTTATATAACACAGGGCATACAATAAATTTGTTACAATTATTCTAACAAAATCATGAGAATACTAATTAACAAATCAATATAATAAAATTATCCTGAGAATTAGATTTTCGTATACAAGTTTGTACTTTTGAGCAACAGTAATACCTGTTTGAAGCTGCATGGCGTCTTAGAATGGTGGATAGGTCTCCAGTGATGTGATGAAGCTGTTACCTGATGTTTAATGCTGTCCGTAACGGAGGTTACTACGCCCCCACTATCATGGAGGCAGTCCTTGCGGTTTTGTGATATTGAGTATAACCTCTTAAGGATGCAACATAGTTTCCTTTGAAATTAGTTTCTTGAATGCACATAATTGCAGGGTTATGTTTATTAAGAGTTTAAGAAATTCGAAATTGCCATGGAAACCATTAATACTCTATTTGCAGTGTTATTCATATGTTAATTTTTTTTATGGAATTTGGTGCAATATCTATGGCGATTAGTGTTCGGGACACATCGGTTTTGTTCGCTCGGAGGCATTGTTGACTTGATTAATGTATTCCAGCAGCTTTTTTTGAATTTTACTACTTCTGGTCTTTATACTACGCTCTGTATAGTAGGGATAGACTTTTTGCATTGTGTTCACCAGAGATTCTAGATCTGAAGTGTATTCCAAAGCTATGGGAATAATGTTTGTTACTCCAACACTGTTTTCCATAAAGCTTTGGAACTGACTGAAGTTTAGCGCATAATTGTGGGTGTCTGCGTCGATAATATGTTTAATTGGTCTGAGAGATTCAGCTATTGACGAAATAAGGTTTGCTTTCTTAACCTTCTTAGTCTGGTGTGTAGTGGGGGGGAGGTGGTGCCGCACTTCTGTTACATAAGCATTATCCTATGTGTCAGTTGTGCTGTTTGATATTGGTCATTTAGGTCTTGTTTGTGTTTCCATTAGCATAGGTTCTGGGGAATTGTTGCGTTCGTCTTGAAATGGCAGGATGGGCTCAGGGGTAGAAGTGAGGTTAGGTGATTGCTGCTATTAAGGATACCCATCTGTGAAAAAAGGCTAAAAATTTCCAAAATTGCCAAAAATGGATTTTTGTTTGATCAAATAGTATAAATCGTCTGCTTTATTTTGATATGCTTTTTACAGCCTTACGGCCTTTTTATCTATGTCACATGGCCGTCTAACTGATTGCCTGTAAGTGCTCGTGTCCATTTAAATCCATACAGTTCCATTATTCTTGCTGTGACTTCAAACTTAGTTTTTCCACGTTTTTATTTTTAGCACTGTTTGTTCTTTAAAATGCTCCACACGATGCAATTTTCAGTACTTGTGCATGAAATTTGGTGTACCTGCTTAGAAATAACATTAAAAAGAAATGATGAGATAAATTTCTCATAAAGTGAGTAACCGCTGAGTAATTAAATATTAAAATTTACATTTCAAAATTTAAATGAAAAAAATAATGAATTCAAACTTCAAAATTTATTTTTATCCAAACTAACAACAAGATTAAAAAATTATCTCATCAATTTGCTAACATTTTATTACAGGACATAACTGAAAATAATCAAGTTTTTCTAATCAAAATTGCATCATGGGGAACCATTTATACAAATATTAAAAGAAATATAATAAAATATTAATATGTTTGCAACTAATCTGCCTAAATGTATGAAATTTAGCATAGTTACTCCTCACTATACAGTGATTGTTGTGTTAAAATTTCAAATTAATCCAATGAAAACTGTAGATTTTCAAAATTTCACAGATGGGTATCCTTAAGTATCTTTTTCTTTAGAAGGGGAAGGGGGACGGTCCTGGAGGTTTTTGGTAGAGATAGACAATTCAGGAAACATGTCTTTGTTTAAGACCTGAGGAGTAGTTTCTTGTATACCGTCAGCTTCACGGCAATGTTTTGCAAAGTGGCTTTCCTGCTTGCAGATGAAGCAGGTAGGGGTATCTGCTGTGCCTTCATACAGGATCTGTATGCTTGGAGGTAATTTCTCCACATCATTGTGTGGAACATAAAACTGACGTCTGAAACTAAGGATATGGGAAAGTCCTGGCTCAGAGATGGCAGCTCTTATGTAGGTAATGTTTGACACTAGTTTAATTCCATGTGCATTTAGCTGAGTTTCTATGAGTGAGTTTGGTATAACTGGACACACATTTGAAAGAACGATTCTTTTGTTTGGAGTAGAGGACGGAGCTGAAGAGTAACATTATGTTTATTTTAAGATGTTTGGTAACCAGTGATTCTGCTACTTTAGATGACGTTAGGTATATACATATTCTGGAGTTGGAGATCCGTGAGATAAATTTTGTGTTACTTGGATCAGTTAATTTACTTACAGCGAGAGCGTAGTCTCTGATGGTAAGTCCGTCATGGGAGTCAATGATGATAGCTTCTTCTTTCTTGGGAGAAGTCTGAGCAATTGTAGCATAGCTGAGGTTTCCTGTAGTGCTGTTGTTCATGGAGGTTGTGTTGACGTTGTGAGACGTACTCGGCAGCTGCCATTGCTTCAGATGATGTACTATTTAACACTAGTTTGCTGTGTGAAATGGCGTTTTTGAGGTTAGCGAAGGATTTTTAATAATGTCTTATCAACCCGCTTGTTATACTCGTTTAATTGTTAGCATACGAGAAAGCATATTTAGTAGAAACGTGTTACTTATCTGTTATCTATGGTAAGCGTCTTTCGAATTCAGATTATTCATTAATATCGGAGAACATTTAAAAGTTTAATTGTTTGCTGTCACGGCCTCCTGCTACAAACTGTTGTTTAGAGGTTCAGGATACAATCGACAGGGAGAGCTAGTGAATTGCTCTTTCTGTTATCAGCGTTCGTGAGCATCTGTGTCTATCCTTCCGCGAGAACAAAAAACTTGCGAACCGCCTCCGCGGTGTTTTGCCTCTACGCATCATAGCAAGGCGTGGATGAAACCATACATTATTTTTAAAACTACTTTTAAAGGCTTTACTTACCAACGTTATGAAAGTAGATGGTGGAACTGGGCACCGTCGTTGTCCATACATTTTGGCATCTCTTTAGGAAACTATCCATTACGTTTAGAAATGCTGGCAATATTTTGCTTTAATTCTCCCAGATGTGTGGGTTTATCTTGTATAATTTATGTTTTAAGTTACCCTAAAGAAGGAAATCGCTTATTGTAAGTTGCGAAATACCATAAATAGTCAGCTAATAATTTTAAATTTTATTCTACATAATAGGTCATATATTAACATTGGAGAGATAGGGCATTTTGATGTATATATGTAACAAATAACTATTCTTCTGGTAAAACACATTAGTAATTAAAATAAAAATTGTTAAGCACACAGTTGTAAAATTGAAATAGAGTGCTATTGTGATTGTTGGTCAATTGTAGTATATGTAATAAATTGTTTTGCATTGATTTATGGGATTTAGTTACGTCACTTACATAAATTGACTGTGATAATTCGTACAAAACAAAAGAATTATAATAATTTAACGCCTTTAATGTGTGAAATAGGCGTTACAATTTCTTTAGAGGTATAGATTCAGGTTCCCCCTTGCACTTATCTTTCAGTGTCTATTAATCTTGTTTCGAGGCGTTCCTCTCGTTCGTTCGTTCGTTCGTTCGCTCGTTCCCCTTTACCAATTTTCTCAAGCACGCTGCAAATGATCCCTATGACGTGAATGCTCTTTCCCTTTCCACTCTCACTCACAATTTCTACCAATATTTGACTACCATTATCTCACCGCGCAGCCGAGTTCTCGCTCCAACTTATTGTGTTACTTCTCGCGCGTAAAAGCTCTTCTCATGAATTATTTTGGACTACTTTTAAGCTATTTGTGTTCATAAGCACACAAAAACACAAATGTACTGTTTGAGTATGCAAAGGCTTTTGTCGGAGTGAACTTTGCAAAAGTTAACCAACAAACAAACAGCCACAAACATGTCTCAGCCTAACTCGCAGACCAGTTGTATTTTAGAGTTGCCCTTTATGCCCTTTAATGTTTTCCATATGCCGTGGCAAAAGCAGTAAATCACTGAAAATTAGTTCTGTGATTATTTCTCCAAATTGGACTATACTAAAAGTCTGTATCACAATAGGTTACGCTACTATCACTTCGAATTTGTCGCTAAACATTGATAGACTTCTTAAACGTAACCAGTACAAATTTTATCGCATAAGATTTTAAAGTATAATACGATAATAATCATAATATGCATTAAAACAAAATCTTTCTCCCCTAATTCATAGTTATTCTAATGTTACAACCATAACAATGAAAATACGCCAAAGAATCTTGAGTTACGGCTGCTTCATAACACAAATACCAGTGTTTGAATTTCGTATAACTGCATAACCAAACTTTCTTTGAATTTTCTGGAAGTACATATAAATTTAGTTGCATCTTGGACTGTTTTTAAACATTTTCCTGATGAAATCGCCTATTTTAATCCCTTTTACATTAAACTCGCATACGAAACTAAAATCTAAAATTGTAGAATATGACAACAATGTTTTGTAACTAATATCTACTTTAAATATATATTATTAGAGTAAGCAGGAAAGCTATTGCATTCCATCCGAAAATTCTATATAGAGATTTCACTGAAAATATACGTTTCGGGATCCTCTAAATCCAATAAAATCCGTTTTTAGAAAAATGTGCACGTGCTCGTGTGTGTGTGTGTGTGTGTGAACAGCATAACTCAAAAACGTATAGTCATGACCGGGGCGGAACTCGAACCCACGACCCTCTGTGCTTTACTATGAAGATACAGATTGTTGAAAAATGTAAAATGTAGCTATTGTGGGGTTTTGTATACATATAATTTTATATGTTTTTGCGAGTCACCATCTTTCAGCTTAAAAGCTGATTGTATTTAAATGTAACAATAAACTGAAATTTAAAAGGATGAAGTCAGCAGTACATAAGGTAATATTTAAATCCACTAAACCAACTTAGATCATTCTTTCAACATAGAAAAGCGGTGTTCTTTCGTGCGGATATAGGTTGCAAGGAGCTTATAATGTCTGCTTTTACACGGCTAAAAGGGACATAGAATCTGGTTTACTGGAATCTGAAAATTTCTGCCATGTAGCAGAGATATTTTTTTTTCTCCTTTTTCCCTGGTTTCCCTGCTTTATTTTGTCATGCGTTCCTTTTTTCACACATACACACAATATACAAAAACACTTATGCATGAGGCGGGACTCGAACCCGTGACCCACTCCACAGCAGAGCGCAAAGATTGCAGGACTCGAGCATAAATCTCCCCTTGAAAGCCTTTTCCCCATTTAGCTACACTGCAGGTGACCTGTTCAGATCTAGCGCTGCATTTTGTTTCGCGGCTGCACTAGGCAGTTGTTTTTACCTACAGATGCGTAACGCATTTGTTCGCTCGGGTTCGGTTGTTTAGCACGCTCATGTCTTGCCCTTTTCTTGAAGGTTAGAAGGCTACCAGTTTTGTAATCGTTTTTCTATCTGAATGTGTTATAGTTTGCATCGAATTGCAATCATTTTAACCCGGTTTTTTACGTGTTACTGTGTGATGCTCTTTAACGCGTGTGTTGAACCGTGGCTTTCCGATTAACTTCTGTCTTTTTGTTCGCTGTCTTAACCTCAAATTATGAGGTTCCTACAAGAACAAAACATGGGACTATGGTGTGCGCAAGATCAGGTAAACAGCACTGGTATGGTGCACGACTATCTTCGTGTGCTAAGGTAAGTCAAAGCAATATATTTTGTTAATCCTGTAGAATGTCAGTTTCTACTTTATCAGAGATGTTTGAATAATGCCGATCTGTGAATTTGAGCATGTTTAGGCTGAGATCTGTGGCGCGAGTTGGGCACACACTGGGCATACTTTATATTTATTATTTATGGGTATCTCTAAACTCCGAAATATAGTACAATTGACCATTGCTTTCACAGTAATAATAGACAGGTAACTGAGCATTTACACATTTATAATTAATAGGAAGTTTGACACTCCGAATTACAATCCACATTTGGTCATACCCCTCACAGGAATTTCGGAGAGTGTGAAGTGCAGTTAAAACGGACACATTATTCATATTAATGTTCATAGAATTTTTTTCACTCTGAATTAAATACAAACGTCTATACATTTCGCCGTAATTGTGGAAAAGTTGAAGTGCAGTCAATATGGGAACATTTCATACTTATACTAACAGAAATGTTTGTATTCTGTTTTAAAGAAAGTTGGCCATACTTTTCACAGTAATTTCGGAATACATGAACTACTTTAATTAAAATGGTACTCGTTGTTTAAAATTCACCTTGCAGCATCAGGTGAGAAATTTTTAAAATAAAAGTAACAAGTATCTTTACTGAACTAAATATATAGGGCATATAGAAAGTAAAATTAGTTTAACAAATCTTTTTTCTAATAATTAAGGAACACTTTTTACTGGAGAAACAACGTACTGCAGTGTTCACAATGGAGTTTGTGAAATATACACGCCGCAAGTTACGCAAAACGCAACCGCAAAGGAAACAGAATATTCTGAAACAGTTGAAAATGAAAATTATATTATAACTCACTGCTAAACTAATAGAACTGTGGAACAGAAGGGATAGAGTTTTCCTTTATCTTCCCCGAGGGAAGAGCTTTTTAGACGTAACATCTGTAAGACAAAGTTAGAGCGTGTAACAGGGCAAATTGTCTGCTGCTTTCTGCTTAAATGATAATCTGATATAAACATTAAAATACTTGCAACTGGCACACTCGTCCTAGTGCACCTCACACAGGTGTGTTCATTACTGAGGGAAAATTTTTATTTTACTTGTTAATGACACTGTCAATCGAGAGGACAATAACAGCGCCGCCATTGTCACAATTTCGTACGCAGTTGTTTTACGTGGCAGTAAATGTACTGACCATCGGACTGACCGGGAATTAAACCCGCGACCTTGGGGTCAGTGTAACAGCGCCAAATCAGCGCCTGTTTTCTACATGAACTTATAAACCTTGTTTTCGAAACACAAACATTAATTACTTCATTTCTTATAAGTTTATTAATGCTACAACATATAAAATTCGAATAAGCTATGATTCTCAAATCTTTAATAATTGGTTATTTCTCACACAACATTATCCCATTAAACAGTTTTAATTAAAATTCAGAAATATTTATTTTAAAAGTGTTATACACTAAAATCTTTTATCGGTTTGAAAGAAAATCATTTAAATGGTTTATTCTTTATAGCAAATGCTTGTTTTTCGGATATGAAAACAAATAACATTTCTCTAAATACAAAATAATTTGGTCTCCGATGAATTTTAAAGTAGTACAACTACTGAATTTCAACGTTATATGATAGTATATTAAAACAAATAATTAATAAAGCAACTTATTATGCAATAGGAGCACACTGAGAGCAATTAAGATGCGGGTTTTATAATATTTGGATGAGAATCTTTGTTATCTTGTCTTAACTAACCGTTCCACGTGCTCTCTCTACTTTGCGAGAAAACCACGAGTAGAAAAAAAAATTGTCCTTCAGAGGCGCACTAAATCCCTCAGTTTATAGTAGATGGGGGAAAGTTGACCTTACCTCAAGTAGGCAGCAGATATCGTAAACATGTTATCGCTAATTCACCTAAACTCAGTAGTACGTATAAAATTAGTAATCGTATTTGAAAAATTCAATAACATCCATAAAAATGTTTTGGAGAACTAAGAACTGTGCTTGCAGCATGTCTAAGTTTCTATGCTAAGCTTAAATGAAAAATTTAATATATAAGCATTTCATAATACATATTGAAAGTTAATTATTTATAAATAAAATATCTTAATGGTTTCACATAGCTCCTAATTTGTTGTGTACTCTGCCCGATATAAAATTCAAATAAATTAGATTTTTGGGAGATTCTTGCACATGCATTATCTTAAGCCACTTATGTACATTGCCGCCGTTTAATCACTGTATAGAATCATAGCCATATTTACATACCGGTGTTTCATTGTCTCCACTCAGGACTGAGGATCATTTAGGATATTTACCTGTAAATGAAGAAAACTCCAGTTAGATAAGTGTTAATTATATAGTTATTCTACACAAACTGAAACACTGTAAATATCTTAAAAGCCACCATTTTGTAATAAATCAGATATTTCATGGCAATATAGGCGAAGTTCCTAAATTATGCATTTACGTCCATATTTAGCAGTTATGCAAGTCATCAAGAGTAAACATGACTGCATAGGCTAGAGCCAGAAAATTAAAAATTTCATTAGCCTTGAAAATAGCTCAGACATGTGGCATTTTAATAAAAATCGTTAGCCATTCAAAATTTTCGAAAAAATTCCCATATAATGGGTAGCTTAGTATGAAGAAATTGTCTTCAAAAGCTTCGTGTCGCATCCTTGAAAGGTATTAAACTTAAATGCCAACTTTGGTTTTTAACCTACTTCGTGTTTTTGAGACAGACACACACACACACACACACACACACCTTTTTCTAAAAATGCTGGTTTGGATTCAGAGGCCCTCGAAACATAAATTTAAAGGGATTTCGACATCGAATATTTGAGTCGAATATACGTACTAGAGAAAGTAAGAAGTTTTTTAGACTTTAAAACACAATACATTTAACAGTACTGCCATTACAGAAACATAAAACAGGTAGATAATGTATAAGTAATGGGGTCATGTTTTAATGATTGTTTTGCATGCATTATGTTTATCACTACCTTGCATACGTAACATTTCATAGCTAGCCTTTTAAATCCCTACACTGAATTGATGAAGCGATTTCTTTTATCTTCCCCTGGTGTTTTATAAATAAATGCGCATTTGTTTGATTAACTATCTCTTTTACTAATCTTTTTATTTGCGTATAACTCTGCCTGTATCTGATAGCTGACGAAAACGTCCGTGACATTCATGCAAAAAATATAAAACATCGACGGAACGTCTGATTTCTTTAACCCAGTGATGTCCAACGTGTGCGAAAGAAGGGAGGTTAGCTGTATCTCGTTCCACTTTAACGCCACTCAATTGTCTTGCAATGTCTTTTCATTAGTGACCTCTTTGGAACTGTTGAGATAGATACGTTTGGTATGGTTTAATTTACAGAAACTGTTCGCAAATGTATGTAGAGCACTCTTATACATGCTATTGTTGCAATGATTATTTCTCCATCTACTACACTTTAATCGACATAAGCATTTTCATAAATTATCTTATTCCTAATTTTCTTGTAGGGATAAGGGGAATATAAGAATGCAGAAGACTTTAAATGACAGTGAAATGTTTAAGAGATAAAAAAGGAATAACATTCTATTTGAGAAAAGCATAGGTAAGTGTTGCTAAATTCAAACAAATCGTAAAGAACATCTCGAAAATGGTTCACTCAAACGAAAAATGAAGTATTTTATATAAATTTTATGTGTTACCGGGATCTACGTTTTATATTTAGCAAACGTTTGTCTGTGTTTCTGTTTACCATTTATGCAAAAATCATCCAGAATGAAGATATCTTTCAAGGACATTCCAAGAAATTCAAAGTGTGACTTGAAACTGCCATGGAATCCCCTGTTTTATGTCCGTCACTGGATGCCCTCCGAATGAAACTGGCTAAATTTTACTGTCCTCGAAGTCCTGGATATAATGCACATTCTATACGTATTCTCTGGCGTTGTAAGAATCCTCAATAGGAAATACCGAGCAAGTTTTAGTTAACTGTACTAAAGTTACATTTTAAGCATTTTACTTTCGTTTTGGTCCCATACTAATCTTCACATAAAGCAGAAATCTAACACGTGGAGAGAAATAGAGGTGAAGCTCCTGAATAGAAAATTCCGCACTCTCAGATCACCAAGTCAACCTCTTCGATATAAGACACGGTTGCTACTATTGAACAAAATAATAGGTATATTATTTATCAACATAGAACAATTTAATTATCTTAAAACACGTGATTCTTATGACATGTCCAGATTCATTAGCTCAGTGCTATTATATACAAAACAAATGTTTTCAATGTTTTAAAATATATCCAGGATTTAACGCTTTAAGAGAATGCTAATATTTAGTCGTAAATCTCGATCTTGCAAAACAATTTTCAACTATATCAGCAATCATCACAGTCCGCTCATTATTGTGTTAAATGTGAGGTTTCCACTCCACTGTCTCTCCTTGAAATTTTGAAAGTTACAAAACTTCTTAATACTAGAATGCCCAGAGTATGTGTTGGCAAATCCAAACAAATAAAAGGCTCTCAGAAATGGTTCACTCAAAAGAAAAACGAAGTGTGTGACATAATTGTTTTAACCAGATCCACATTTTTTTTATTTGGTAAGAGTTTGTATTTATGCAAAATGCATCCAAATTAAAGAGGCCTTCCGAAGACATTTCCAAAAAGTTCAAGGAATGGCTCTTATCGCCTGTTTATGTCCGTAACTGGATGCCAAATTTTGTTTTTAACCAACTTTTCATTTTTGAGTTCTGTAGTTCAGACACAACACACACTCTCTCTCTCTCTGTCACTTAAGCACATACACATATACTCACAGGCCTTTTTCTAAAGTGTTTTCTTTCTTTTTTTTTTTTTTTTTTTTGACTCAGGGGCCTCAAAAGCATATTTCTGATGGAATCTCTACATCGATTTTTTTGGGTGGCATACAATACTTCCCCTGCTTACTATATGTAGTAAAGAAAGTAAAAAAGAAAAGAGGCAGCGGTAAGATGTCTCTAGCTAACAAGTGAATCCAATTTTACTTGCTGGAACAAGGATCTCTCGAAGGTCTCGGACCAAATGGGGAGAATTTTGAAC
>CM060961.1:35846304-35848804 GCA_030765045.1 Tenodera sinensis | reverse complement strand
ATAGGAGTATATATTGGGGTTACGCTAGGGTAAGATCTTTTAAAAACTGGTCACTATTAGATGGCTTTAAAATTCCATTCTCTTTGCATGGACAGAGATTAACGGCTTCGTATTAGAGAAAAGGGTAAGTATTGGAAAATTTAAACGAATAACAAATATCTCGGAAATTGTTAGCTCTTAAAAACTGTATTTCTCATAAATTGGTCCTTTCAGGAGATCTATATTTCTGTTTAGTAAGCTTTTGTCTCTCTTAGGCATACCAGTCGTGAAAGTTATCCAAAATGAGAGATTTGTATTTCATGTGTCGTTAAACTATATTAGATATACGGAATTTTAATCCAAGTCTGTGACTTTTTAAAAAATCAAAAAGGCTTGCAAGAAATTTCTAGCAAAGGGAGTTCGGGATGAGGGATTTTCTTTAAATAGTTTAATAAGGATATTAAAGAACAATAGTGTTAGACTATTGCACTCATATGTGAGTTAGTGGATATCAGCCAACCATGTGCATAACAACTTTAATTTTCAACCAGACAGCCTTCCTTCGCGATAAAAATTATCACATTTTCATTCTCACCTCTTCTGAATTTCATTATCGCCTCCTCTGCTTTTCTTATGTTATGAGTAGATTAGAGAATTAGCTACAATGTGCTAACAGATGCGCATCGTAATTTGACGCAATATATGCCGTTATTCAAGTGTCAAATATGGCTGACTCTCGCTTCGGTAATGTATATAATCCTAGGTATGGAATCAATTTGACAAATTTTGTATTGAATTAGCGGCAGATATTACAACTTCGGACATTGTCTACATTTTAACAAATTGAAGCATCAATATAAGAAACTAGAAGACCGTGCCAATGGACGCTGGATACCAGGTATGCCAATGTATACATGCCGTACGCTTCTTTTAGGAGGTTAGAATTGCAGTACATCATTTAAATAGCATTTTTAGGCTATATTATCCCTTAATTTGTGAAGTAGTCTTAATAAATGATACTTGTGATAGTCAAATTCTCTAGATAAATTGACAATCATTTGTGGCATTACTTATAAGTTTATTTATAGCTTTAAATAACATTAGTTTATTTTAACTTAATCTTAATACACTGATAACATTAAAGAACTTGCTAATATCCTAAATAATGGGATAAAAAGTGAAAGTTTACTTATTTTTCAATAGTTGTATTTTGGATAGATCCAATTAAGCTACAGGATGTCAGGGTTTACATGATATTACGAAATTGCTTATTACACGATTATCTCTGAATACCATTTATAGACCTAGTATCGCCTCCTTCAAAGACCGACCATTCGTTGTGTGGTTCTATACATACGCGCACGCACTAACCCCCCCCCCCCCCACGGGGAAACCGGAGAACGTTAACAAAACTGGTAAATTTCATATTGGGGCAAATTCATGTAAAATCTGCTATAATACTCAATATAATGCTAGATGGTATGGGGATATTTGACACGATAGCATGGTATTGGAGAAAGAGTTTTAGAAAAGAGTTAAATTGAGAATTGAGGATATAGAAATACAGAAAGTATTTGGTAGTTTTAATTCCAAAATTTCATTATATCGATACACGGAGCTAAAATGACATGGAAATGAAAAATATGCTGATATTTGGGACAACATCAAGGGAGGCATTTGCATCAGCGTGATGATACTTAGGTTTAGGGGAAAGAGAAAAGCAAGCAAAGTGCCCATTATGTAACATGAGTTATAATAATTATTGGTATTTAATCTTACACTGTGAAAGAGCAATGAACACTGCAAGGAAAATTGCGGAAGAAGGAATAGTTCAGTTTGCCAAAAGAAATTGCAGGTTAAAAGACACGGACTGTTAAATCTAAGAAAAGTTTAATATAAATAGGAAAATACCTAGGTTTAGTTTGAAAAAAATTATATACACCTGAAGCTGTTAATAGGTAAGCACTTCAGATCCACAAATAACAAAGTATGTAGAAACTCACGCTTCAGCTCAATAAATTGAGTTAAACTCGATATATCTCTCAACGATCGTTTCGATACTCGTATGTATAATCATCAGGCAAACTGACCTTGTACACCAGCTACGAAACTGTTACAACTTCGCGATGACGTCACAATGACGTCACGTATACGTCACCCACCGTGACATGTGATGACGTCATTACCCCTCCCCCTTCTCTCAATACGAATTTTGTAACAAAATCAGTAAAAGGTATTTCAAAATACATAACGTGGTCCCTATTTTTCTAACTCAATATTTTTTCCCAAACCAATTCAATGTGACTGTTTAATTGATTTAATAATTCAACCTCTGTATATATTTCATGATTAAGTGACCAAAAATGATCTGCCACTGTTGATTTTTCTTTTTATATTTAATGTTTCTAAAATGTTGTTTTTTCCTGGTTTCCAAATGCCGTTTTGTCTTACCAATGTAAACCTTATCGTATTCTAGACCGTAAATTTGATAAATGCCACACTTCTTGCAATTTAGAATTTT